>BMAO01002612.1:0-20865 GCA_019973975.1 Trichonephila clavata
GAGGAAATTCCAACCTTATATGGAAAGGACATTGTTAAAGTGGAACTTCATACGGACAAACCCTCTAGTCACACATCTAAGTCAAATGCTGCATATTTAACAAAAGCAGAAATATGAATAAAGTATCCCATTGATGAACTACGTATAAAATCACAATACGCTTCTGCAAAGGACTTTTGAATTATGAAAACAATCCTTAAGGTCTTATCACACACGCACGCTCAGAAGAACTTGAGTCACTTTCGAACAACCGAATAAAGAAGCTGTGATGAGGGGTTAGTGTACACAAAACAATATGCTCTGATGTCAGCCGAGCCCTATATTCACACTGAAAAACTACTCACTGATTTTTCTCCTTCAGAATACGAACATCCAGTAATATTCCTTTTATTTCGCTCGTGATTTTGCTGATGGTCATAAAAAAAATGGAGCACAATTCTGTTAAAAATATTTTACACCATTAAAATATTAAGCGCCATTTCTGATGCATTTGACGTTGCCAAGGCTGCCATCTTGTTTATGGCGTAGTAAGTCGATGAATCCGATTGGCTGGAAATGAGAGCAATTCTTTTCAGCTCCTGGGAAAAGATGTTTTAAGCCATTGCTATGACAACTGGGAAAAATCACTCCAAAGGTTTGCTTGAAAGAAAAATTGCCACGTGTAATTAGAATAAAGCTATGGAAGCACGCTGAATGGACTTTGGAAATTGTTCATAAGGAATGGAGTAAAATTTGCATGACAGTACTAAAAAAAGTTTACTTTCATGAAAAATATGAGCTGGAGATATTATCAAGATCAGAGAAAACAAATTGCGCCAAAAAATATGGATTTATTGATAAAAATTAACTATAAAAATTGTTTCCATAAAGAACGAACAACCTTTGGTATGAAAAGAAAATGACATGAACATTCTTAGAGACATTTGTGGAAAAACTTGACTATTAAAATGATTATAAAAATTCAATTCTCGTCTAAAATACCATTCTGTCCATGTTTGTGCCATTTGATCCCTATTCTTTAACATTGACCAAAGAGAGCTTTAGACATAGTTGCACGTCCTTCGAATATGACCCATGTGAAAGGACGACCAAATTTCGCAATCACACCGGAAATTACAGGAAAGTGCATGAAATCCTGTTGGACGATTAGGTGATTGAGATAGTTGGGTTATGGGGATATCCGATGAAAGGCCTTGGAAACATCTTGCACAAAGAATTAGGGATGCAAAAGCTCTGCACAAGAGGAGTTGTCGCTTTACTGAACATAATCAAAGCAAATAAACTATTTTTGCAGCAATGTTTGGATCGATTCCAGGGCCGTTTTTAACTCCCCGGCACCCTAGCACTTCAAATTGTTGCGCCCTCTCCCACTATTTCCAGAGCACCCCTCCTTCAGTTCTTACCTTGCATGTTTTGGTATGAGAGGGATTTTCCCTTAACTCTCTTACTCTTTTCCCTTTGTTTGTGTTTTTAATGGAGTCCTTCCATTATCACCACGTATGGACCCGGACTGGCAACCGGCAGCCGTAAGGAAAGAGAGTGACATGGTTTGGTCACTCTTGTTCATTTCTTTCCTTTTGGCATCACAGACACCCCCTCCCCTCCTTTTGTAAATAAGTACAGTAAATTAATAAAACCGTAAGGAATTACAGTATAAGATATATATTATAGTATAACTTTTTATAATTATCAATTTTTTTAATTTGTTTATCATTCAAGTTGTTAATTATCTTACTATCTTTTACTTTTAGATATCCTGATAGTTGAGTCACAGTCATTGTACTAGTACAACAAACGTTTTCTTCAAGCTTTCCTTATTGCAAAATCATTAATGATATCATTACAACCAATTTCCATGTTTATATCAGTTTGTGTGCATAGCAACATTAAACTATTAAGCTTTTTATTTTCCACATAGTAGTTTCATGTCCGTTTTAATTCTCTTAAGGGCAGAAAAGCTGTCTCTGCTGTATAGTTTGTCAAAAGGAAGAGTTGAGTAAATCCCCATTGCGACATCTAATCATAATTGCTAATCTCCAAACAAAATAGACTGACATTACTAACCAAGGAAATTTAAGCTCAAACCTGACTAAATTGACGCTAAATATTAAAAACTTTTTACAATAGCGTCAAAAAAGCACTTGTTTTTTTCTCTCTGATTCTGTGTTACAGGTACTAATTTTAAATGAAATCTAATAAATGTTTAAAATTAACTTTTATTTTTTAAAGTTTTCACACTACACTTTACTACAAATATAAAAGTAAATGTTTTTAAAGTAGGAGCGAGCTAACACAATATACCAGCTGTCAAAAACACACATTTGAAGTTCATGAATTTTGCAAAAATTCAATATTAAGTAAGCAACGGTCTACCAAAATCAAAAAACATGACAAGTTTGAGAACCTCTGTTCTAATCTATGATGCTGACATACTGTTTTTTGTTTCATAACTCAATACACAAGTATACTCATACTAATTTAACTGTACAAAATATGTATTGTTACAGGTACTCAGTAACTTATCTATAAACTAGCAAATTTTCTGCTTTTAAATTAATGCTTATATAGAAACTTTTGATAATTACAAAACCTGATTTTACTGTGATTATTTCAAAAAATAAATTCTTATTGCTATTTATTAAAATCCTCTTTAGTATGATTGTTAGAGGAATATCTAAAATTTTAATTTTACAATTTCGTTATCAATTGGTTAAATTTAATGAAAATTTATGCAATACTTACATAGGAATATTTTTTTTTATCTTTGTACGTTTGAAAAGTTACATCTTATTTATACCTTGCAAAAGATAGCATCATTTTTTAAAAATTGTTATTCAATTCTTCTTTTTTAAAAAAAAAATATTGTACAGATATAATGCTTGACATGAATTCTTTTTTTTTTTTTCTTTCGTAAAAGTTAGCGTACACATTACGTAATGTTCCGCAACGTGCATAAAATACATTAACAATTTTTTTCACTTTTTGTTTAATATATTGGCTAATATTTAAGATGTTAAGATTGTACAATGTTCAAAGATTTGTTGTACATTAGTTGATTTTCCCCCCCAATAATACTTTACAGCTATGAAGAAATAAGGGAAAAAGGTCCCCCATCCCAGCATCAGTCTTGTTCAAGACTGTCAAGCTCCAATTAATATTTTGTATATTATGTTTTATACACAGGCAATAACACATTTACCATTCCTTCAAAAATGAAGAAATATTACAGATATTTTTTTATTTATTTTTATTTCTATAGCTCAATGCAAGTGCGAGAAGTGTCATACATCAATGCTAGGAATTAAACTTCGAAGTTTAGTAAAAAAAAACTTCCATACTGATACTGCCTAAAGTACTACATTTTGGAATTTCATGCTTACACTAATAATTAAACTTTATAAATCTGTTCTAGCACAGAAAAGTGTGTTTTTCGAAGATGTATTCAAGCAAAGAAAACAAGTATTGATGCATATTAATCAACATAAAAGAACTATAAAAGTCCATTGAAATATATATAAAAAATGTATATGAAAGTCTTAAAATTAGCTGATGTAACACGAAAAATTTAATAAAAAAAATTATTAAGCTGAACAATTATTTTCACTGCTTCCTTTGTAAAAGAAAGCAAATAATAAACGTAAGTTTTGACTTTTATCTTAATATGACAAAAATATTTGTACATTTTTTAAGTCTCAAGGAGAAATACAAGATAAATCAAAAGTAAAGTTATAATTACTGTTTGTAGTTTCAAAGGAATGAAGTAAAATTGAAGGAATTGTTGATTTAAAATTGCGTTATCTTTCTCTCTCTCTCTTTGAAAAAGAGTGATATCCTGAAGGTCATTTTAACCCTCTTCTTGTTAGCCCTTAAACAGGTTATAAAATAAGAAACATGTTTCTGTAGTCAGGGATGCACAACCTATGGCCGCGAATGTCTATTATAAAAGAAGAGTAATCTAATATGGAATGGACCTTTTTTTAATTAAACAGGAAAAAATCGCATACGAAAATAGTATTACAGCAAATAATTGTTTTACAGTTGCTCATTAAGTATTTTTTTTTTCACTTTATTACGCGGCTTTTCAATATCTTTCCTTCATGGCTATCTGTGAGTACAAGTTTTCGTATAGGAGAAGCTCGCGGAGGTGGTATACTAGAAGGTTAAAAGAAGTAAGTTTCCAGTATGATTTGGCCTTTTCTTGCAGACATAGCAGGCCATTTGAATGACTTGAACACAAAGCTACAAGGAAAGAATCAATTCATTTTTCAATTGATAAGTAACGTAAAGGCATTTAAACAAAAACTATGTTTATTTCAAAACCAGCTGAAAAACTAAAAATTTTGCACACTTTCCCTACGGCCAAAAAATGCATGAAACATTTCCACACATGAAGATGCAGTATGAGGAACAAATTCAAATCTTGTGCAATGCATTTGCTGATCAATTTTTAGATTTAAAAAGTGCCAAATGAAAATTGATGTTTTTTCTTCTCCATTTTCTGTTGATTTAAATCTAGTGGATGAGAGTATGCCGTTAGCCTTAATTGATTTACAGAATTCTGATCTTTTCAAAAATCAATTCAAAGAAAAATCGATATTAAAATTTTATATAAACTTATCGAGGATTTTTTGTACTTAAAGCAAAATGCAGCTGCATGCCCCACTTTCTTTGGCAGCACTTACATTTGTGAGCACTCTTTCTCACTATAATGAATTTAAACAAATCAAAAATAAGAAATAGAATAGCAGATGAGAACCTTTCTTCTGTTCTGTGTATTGCCACAACAATCTTAAGCTTGACGTAAAATCAATAACTTCAAATATTCAGTTCCAGCCATCTCATTAAATCTTACAAATTTTAAGTACTAATTTTTTTTAAAATTTAAATTGTGTTCTCTATATAATTAGCAAAACTTTTCCTTTGTTATATTGTCACGTAGAAAGGAACAAGGCGATGTTACCCAATACAAGATTTATTTTGTCGTAGTGTTTTACATGGGCAACACCACAACTGAAGACCTATTCAGTTGCAGTACTTTTACAAAACCTGGTGGAGAGTTCTAGAATAACTACCAGGGGAAAGATTAACATAAATTCGATTTATGTAATTTGCAAATGTCCGTTATAATAAATAACGAAAGTCATGATTAAATTTAACAAACAAGTATCTGGGAGGCTCGCACCCGAGCCACCTGCATGGTAGAGCAGTGGTCTAACCGTTCGGCCACTCAGAGCGTATCAGTTCGTGATAATATAATTTCAAGTTTGCCACCTTTTTAGTGGGAATTTTTTTTTGAGCCAAAGTATTTTAATCTTTCCGAAAGTGTTTGTGTTTCATTCATTTATCAACTGCATAATGTGTACCTGAGTAAGTAATAATTGTGATAAATGCATAAACATTGTCATAAAACAGTGTTTTCACGGTTGTAACATATTTGCCATCAAGTAATACTTTGGCCCTTGATATCATTCTATTAAATTTTTTGGCCCCTCATCCGAAAAAGGTTGTGCATCTCTGCTGTAGGTGGACATTGCAGGGACTACTCCAAGGAATGTTTTCCCATGGCGGTATTTTTACCAATGAAATGGACTTTATCTAATTTAGGAATAATCCAAATATTTTCACCAATTTTCTAAAAACTTTGTTAACGGGAAAATATCTATTACATGAGTTATTTTCTTAAACCAGTCTAATGTTTAAATATATAAGTAAATACAGAGTAATTTTTCAATACATATTTATAAAAGAAAGGGAAAAAATACTTTTTAGTATGAAGAGCTGCAAGCGTCTCTTAAAGCACAGAGGGGAAAAAAACCTGCACTAAGTATTTAGCAACTTGGATTTTTGAATCTTATTGATACGATAATTTACTAATAAAACTAGTGAACTGAAGAGCTGGGCATACACATAATTTTTTATGGGGGGATTAGTTTTTCAAAAAACAGAAATAAAAGTACTGAGGAGCAATCTTAATGCTAAAGATTAAAAATCTGCTGGACTATGAGGAGAGGAAGGGGATTGAACCCTCCCCCTCTCCTCATAGACCAGCAGATTCGGTCCTTGTATATAAATATTTTGTTTAGAATCCCCCCTCCCCTAAAGGAATTCATGATACCAAAAAGAGTGTTGTAGATTGCGTTAGAGCAATGCTTCTCAAACTTTGGATATTTGCGACCGAATTTTCAGTCATAATTTTCATCAGCCCCACCTTCTCACAATAGCAATGTACTGAATGCAATTATAATGTACTTCAATAGTAAAACTATGAAACAATAATACTTTAATTATAAAATGTACAAATTAGATAAATATTAAGTTTTGTTTACAAATTTTGTATATGACAAGCCCAAAGGAGCCACTATTATTTAATAAACTTGTTTTTAACTGAACATTGATAAATTAATTATCAAATACTATGTGTATTTATAGGTAGTTGTATTAAATCAGTGTGAATGTGTATTTCCTGTTTTTTATATACGAATGTATTTTACTTTGTAATTATTTTATTAAATTGATAATTATTTAAAAATTTTTTATGTTTGATTTTTTGCAATATGCTCCCCCCCTCCCCCAAATAAGGTTATCACGCCTCCTCAAGGAGGCCCACTCCACAGTTTGAGAAAGGCTGTGATAAAGATTTTATTTCGAGTTTTGAGAACAATTTAAAAACAGTATATATGAAACAAAATATGATTTGGGGAAGAAAAGCCAAGCAATTTACATAATAACTTGGCCAACAGCGAAATGAAGATATTATAATTTGGATAAAAAAATGAAAGAGAATCATTGTTAAAAAGGCCAAAGAGTAAAGGCATATAATAAAAAGTTATGAGGGCCATAGAATAATATTTTTTCAGCCTTCCAGATTCATACTTCCAGGAAAGAATACTAATATTGGAGAAATGCAGGACTAAGTGTAATGAAGTCAAAGGTGATTATGTAGAAAAATAAAATCTCATTTTAACTAAAATTCTGCAGTTTTTTATTGGCAGGCTGAGAACTTTTCACCTTACTCTCATAATGTAGAACAGATCATGTGGACCATAAAATCTTATGAATTTGGCATGAATCCTCCGGGTCAATCTTAAAACAAAGTGTATTTTGCAGCCAAATTTTTAATGTAAGGATTAAGTAAAATTTGAATGACAAAAAAATAATATAAATGAATTTTTGTAACCATAAAAAAATAGAAAGAGTAATAATGAATGATATACAAGTATTATCCAATTTTTGGTTAGTTTTAACAGAAACAAAAGAAAAATCCATTTCAATTCTTACATCATTATTGATCATGAAAGAAGTGGGAAAATACTTTCAATCTTTTGTTCTTAAATCTTTTGTGTTGAATTGAAAGCATGATACAAGAATGGAACTGAATAAGATTAATCAAATAAGATGCAGAATCAATGGCTCTTTCAGACAAGGCAAAATCAATAACTATGTTTAGAGTAATAGCAGTGTTTTTATGGTTTTTAATTACTTCTCACACATTCAATGATTTATTTTGCTCCAGTCACTAATTCAGCACAACATTTTCAAATTTTGCCCATCCTTACTTTCACCTTTTCCATCCTACATTGCTGCAGTTTTTATAAAAACAGTTTTGAGCAAAATCAAACGATTACTCTGATTTAAATATATTAGTTTTAAAATTTTGTTGCCAAACTCAATTCCCTTTCTTAAATGTTTTTCAAAAAAAAAAAAATTTTGACATTTTTTGTTGTTTTCCCCCTAATTGTCCCCCCAAGAAAATACTTTTTCAAAATCGGTTGTTTAGTTTTGCAAATTTTTAGTCAACAGAGAACAAAAGCAAATAAACCATTCTGTAAAATAGTTAGTCTTCCACAAAATAACTAAAATTTTTTTTGGGTATTTCACTAATCAAATTGAATTAAGATAAAACTTTTTAGAATTGTATTAAGTGTGATCCTTAGAAAATGTCATCTTTTTTTCACCAATTCCAATATTTCCACATTTTTAACAATTTCTTGGATCTCTTTTTTTTCCTGCAAATCATCATCAACTTTTCTTAGAAAGTACCACATTTGAAAGAAAAAAGAAATAAGTTGTGGAGGGAAATCTACATGTACATCTCTATACAGTGAATACCATGCATTCAACAGTTTAATGCCTCACAATGAAATGCATTCAGCAAAAAGACAAAAGTATATTTTAAATGATAATTTTAAATTTAATATTTTGAATAAAAAGAGGCAAAAAAAAAAAAAAAAAGTAAGACAGAGACAAATGATATAGCTTTTAAAATCATTGATTAATTTTGCAAATGTAAAGATATCTAATATTAAAAAAAATCAAATATTTTATGTATGGCATAAACAATAAAAGAAACAGTTTATAAGCCTATTCTAAGAAATAATAATTTTAAAAATGGTCCAGCTCCACATATAGTGTGATGGATGTAAATATTTTCCTAATTCATACATTTAATATAAAAGAAAATGTTAAATGTTCTACTGAATATTGTACTATTATTCGGAACAGTATCATGAATAAATCTCCTAACATTATTATTTTACAAAAATATTGAATGAATATGTTCAACATTTCCAAATGAGAAATTTTAATATTAAAAAGCTTATATAATATATATATAGATCTATTTTTTTAAAATAAAGCACATATTTTTAGAAGGAAACTAATAACTTGCAAAATAACATTTTCAACTGTTCCATTTACTCTGAACACCATAAACATATTTCAATAAGTGATTCCAATCTAACAAAAAATAAAAATTCTAGAGAAATTATGAACAAAAAGGTACATGTTTTAGATTAATGATTGCTAATAATAATGCTATAAAATTCTAAGTTACAAAATATATTGAAAATTTGATAACAAAAATTGCATAAAACTAAACAGTACCTATTAAAACTTCTAGGATTAATTTTAAAGCCACATATTTTTCTTCGGTAAACTGAGTTTTTGACCCAAAAATGTTACCTTTTTCTACACTATATCTCTAAATATAAAAGATTTGCTTCAATTCAGTATTCATACATCCTTTTGTTTCTACCAACAAACAACAAAGGCATTATTCATATTTTAAACTCCTATCTGCACACAAAGATGTATATCCCCACGAATAACCAATAAAATAATAATCTGTACTGTAAAAGGAGTTATATTTATGGTGGCTCGACAAAACCCTGTTTACGAGGAATCGTAGATTTTTCTATAAAATAAGGAAATAAGAATATACGTAATGTATAAGAGTAAAATTCAATATATATTTATAAAATATCTGAATAATATTTTGATTCTGTTATTGTGCAAAGTTTTTATCAAATAATTAGACATTTTTTTATCTGAAAACTATTTAACCTCCAAAGCACAAGAATATTGCCTGTAATGTCATCGTTTTTCTGCAACTTGTCATTCTCTTTCTAATGCCTAACTTTATACCTGGATTTTTTTTAGTGCACAATAGTCAATAATGCTTTCTTATTTTCACAATAATTTAAACAGATACAATCAAATTGTTAAATCTATTATCAATTGTAGATGTAGACAATGAAAATTTCCTTCCTTAATCAAATACTATTACTGTATTGTAGGTTACCCATTTGAGAAAAAACATAAGATGTAATGAAAACTACTAATAATAAATGTCATAATTTAAAGCAAACACATTTCAAAATAATTAATTTTTTGATTAATTTCTGCAGCATAATTCTTAATCTTAAGTAATTTACATTATAAAAACAAGGATACATAATACAAGTCATGTCTAAAGTTTGACAAACTTTGGTACATAATAAAAAAATTGTTATGTTTTTGAAATAAATTTAGACAGCCTTATATATTTATAGAAACATTATCTCCCCTAAGAACTTTAATAATGTATATTTATTTGATACCATATTTTGGAAGCTTAAGATACAGACAAATTAAAGTAAATAATAAAAATTGTAAGATAAATTATAAAGACTGTGTGTATTCTTAATAGAAACAAAAAATATATATATAAATATAATAAAAAGCCCTATTGCATCAAAAAAAGCAAGGGATTTAAATATACATCTTGCAATTATTTAAACAATTTTTTCTGAAAGCGTAACAGTTAATTATTATAGTATTGAATAAATTTAATAATAATTCCTCACATTTCAAATACATGCTCAACTTGTGCTTTGATACATTATACACTGAAAAAATTCATAACTATTCAATTTTATTGTAATAAATTTACTGTTAAATTTATTTGAACATTATTAATCAGCATTTTAACCAAATAAAACCATTTAGTTTAACTTTGGAAATCAGTGATTTTTTTTTCCTTTCATCCCTTGAAATATAGAGTCATACCCCAGTAAAAAAGTCACTATTTTTAAGAACCTTTTTTTATCTGATTCATTCTGAATATCAATTTTTAATTTGAATAAGGAGAGTTTTTTGTGTTTTCTCAACTATGGATGGATGAAAACTATTTGCTTCACACAGAATTAAAGTGCATTTAACCACAATGAATGTTTTCTTATTTGAGAATACATTTTTTCAAAAACATAACTAATGATGCTAGAAAACCGGATTTGTAAATCTTTGATGAAACATAAATTGATATTTCCAATGAAGCTGAAGTCCATTGAGGATAAGTGCTATAAGTTCCAATTCAAACATAGTTAAATTCAGATAATTACTTTTCTTTAAACTTTAAATACAAAACTTATATATACCAATGAACTTTAAAGAGAAATAAATGAAAATAGTCAACACATATCATTGCTTACACATGCTTTTAAAACTTAAGTAACTCAAATAAATTGTTCTATGCAAAGCATTAAGAACAATTAACGCTACCACAGAAATTTATTATTTATCGAAATAGAAATGACTATAGTTTGATTTTTTATACCTTTTTATAGAGACTAAAACAATATACTTGTAAAATCCTATTGATGTTGTGATGAAGGTAATTCCTTATGGTAGCAACTCAGTAGATTTCAACAAAGATACATTTTTTCATTGGAAGGAGATTTGTTGAATACGGAATATACATTCTATATTACAGTTTAAACTTTTGTGGGATATGAAACTTCTCTCTGTCTACAAAAATTATTATTAATACATTCTAGATTAATGAAAGCAAAACAATCGTATAACAAGCGTTGCCATTCTACTGTAGTTAAATTGCAATATGAAGGCGGTTGCCACACCATCCTTTCTCCTGAAAAAGAAACAAAATTATCGTTGTTGTTGTCGTGTATGACAAACTGCAAAGGTATTGTATATAACAAAATAAAGATAAAGAAATGAGTCAAATATGGACAAGTTCTACTTTGTAAACAACAACATTGAGTAATACCCTCCGGAACTTCCGGTTTAATGTTGATCTATGGGAAAACATCGAAGTTCAACTGAGTTTTTCAAAGTTCTAATGCAAGTTTTTGAAAAATTTTTTGAACTATATGGATAGTAGATGATCTGCAGATTTCCCACTCGGAATTTCATATTATTTCTTGCAGTATCTTTTCTAAAATACCTTTTTTAATTTTTTATCTCACTAGAGCAAGGTTGCTACAATTGCTTGCTTATCGCGTTTTTTGGCGATGTTTGGAATATGTAAATAGTGTAAGTGTACTAAGTAATTAGTGTTATTTTGCGTATTGGATTTTGTTTTATCGTTTATAATTTACGTTATCATATCACAAGATTTATTATAATAATTGTATTTGTCTATTTGAATCGTTTGTTTCTTTCTTGGTTACGAAAACAAATAGTAATTAAATACTTCGGAATTTTTTTTAATTATTTGTTTTTGTATAAATGTTATATTCATTAAGATATTGCATGTACTTGCCGCCATTTTTTTTCTACATATTAATTTTTTATAGTTATTGGATTAAATTTCTTCCATATTCATTTGAAGAAGAGTAATTATAAATATGTGTAAAATACTTTTTATTATTTATAATTGTTACTTTTTGACTAATTTAAGATTAATTAGTTATTTAATTTCTGATATGTATGTACGTATTCCATTTGTAACATCTACTGACAAAGTTTTCCATTGTCAATTTATTGAATTTGATGAAAATTACTGGAATTTGAAAAATCACTTCTTGTTCGCTTTTTACAAACATATATTTTGCCAGAAATTTTAGATTAATTTCTGTGTTTTGTATATTTGGAAATTATTAGAAAATAACAAATCATGTTATTTTATCTATTTCATATAAAATAACTTGTTCTTGAAAATATATTTTAATATTATTAGGATATCCAGGTTTTTAGCATTGTTTATTATGTTATTTTACATTGTATGGAAATATTTGTTTGGCTTACATATGTTATATTTTAAAAAATATTTATTACTTAGCATGTGTTTGAAAATGCTACTATCTTTGAACAATGTTTCAACTTCATATATTGTATGGATTATGTATTTTAATAAATTTTTTATGTTATATGCAATTCATTGTGCTGTAAAAATAAAAAATTCATTTTCATTAAAGAATAAATCTTTTATCATTAATCAAAAACTTTCATGTTAACTAACTCTAATATTATGTAATTTTTTAAGGATTTTTCTACAAATATAAATTGTATTTTAAAACAGTCTATAGTATTCATATATATCATACTATTTTTAAAATTTATATGCAATTCAATAAGTAAAAAATATATTAAAGACAAAGGATAATTAAATCGAATTTCTAAAGACTATTACGCCTTTTCTCTTATGTGATATTTTCACTTAATATTGTGTAATAATTACTATAAATTATAAATCAAATTTTTTTAAAACAAATTTCCTTAATTTGCATATTTTTCAATGGTTTTGAATCATTACTACATTATAGAATTAATATTGTTGCCTTTACTTTTAATATGTTGGAATCATGTCACAAAACAAGGAAAACTTGTATAATAATGTATGTTTATTGAAATGAAAAATTTAATTTAAATTCAAAGTTGCCTACAAGAATATTAAATTAAGAACTTATGGTAGCATTATTATCAATCATAATATATACACTTGTAAAGCAAAAAATACTTTTATATTAACCAATAATCTATGTACACTAGCTGTTATTTTCTAATATTTACATAAAGTTTGCTGTTTGTGAAAAAACATTTCAGAGTATTACTATTTGACGGATATCTAGATTAATATGATATTCATTATTTTATTTGGTTTACATGTGAGATAGAATTTTCAATTTAGATTTAAATAAATATTTTATGCAACAATATTTTTATAAATATTTATTACTTTCCATTTTTAAAATGCTGCTAACAAATTCCAATGCACTTAAGAGATGCATTTAAAAAAGAAATAACATGAAGTCTTTTTTTAAAAAGGTTTCTTTTATAAAATTTAAACATCAGTAGAGAAAATAGTACATTATCAATAAGTAACTTGCAGTAAGCAAGAATTAACTGAGTAACACATGACAAATAATGAATTTAGCTCCTATAACAATACACGCATTGAGAAACTTTTAATAAGTTCAATACCCAATTTTCAAGAATTCTAGCTACAGCGACATTTAAGAATAAAATATTAAAATGCATTTGGAAATCTAAGCAAGTATGTTATAGACATTTTCAAATAAAATTATTTACATTAATTAATCAGTATTCAAAATAACTTTATTCAAGAATATGAGAAATTTGATAGTTACAACAACAGCAAATTTTAACTTTCAGCCCTGAATTTCTACATTATAGAGGACGTTTCAATTATTGACAAATATGTCTTGATTTTGCAAGCCATGTTTACTGGGAAATAATTCAAGAATTTTTTCCAAGTTATTGATCATCTGAGAATGACAATTGAGGAGAAAAAACAACTTATTGACTCGTTAAAAGATTTTATATTAAAATTTAAATTAAAGTAAACCCCCTTTCAGTCAATAGAAATAATGTTTTAATCATTTTTATTTTAATTAGTGAAGTACAGGTTTTAGTCAACCTTTGAATATAAATACCTTTAATGCTGGATTTCAGCTTCCAGCACTGATCATTGTACATGCATGGCTAGGTGTATATTGTTTTTTCAAATTAATAAAAAGGATAACATCTTTATTCCTCAATTTACATACGAATTTCAATATTTTATGAGATTCATTGTTTTTAATTATTTTGAGGGTAACTGTATATTTTAAAAATAATTCTCCAATATGTTCCATACCATTATTATAATAATTTAAACTTTTGTGTTCTTTGAAACTGTCCAATTCTACTTGTTCGGATTCATCTGTTATATTTAAAATTAGCATTCTTTCAGATTAAGAGAAGTTTGTTCTCATGTTGCAGCATTTGTGACATTTACCGACAGATTTTTCATTGCTAAGTAATAGAATATGATGAAACTTATTGGAATTTCTAAACACCAATTCTTAATTTTTCAATAAATATGTTTTGCCATAAATTTAAAAAAATTATTCTTAACTTATACTTTAAAAAATTCATTCAGGTATATTGTAATCCCAATATGTATATAATTTTGTACAGACAAAATTCCCCTACAAGGGGCTGTTAAAAGTAGAAATCGCTGCGAAGTAGCAAGTTTGGGTGGTTATTATGAGAAGCACATACTGGATAGTGTCAATAAACCAGCTCTCTGGTGCTGTTAAAGAGTATCAATAGTATGCATGTAATTAAATTCATTAGTTTTGTAATGCTTGCCTTAGTCCTTTGAATTCTGTCAATGACGGATTCTTTCAAAAAGATTGAGAATGTGAATTTTACAAACTAGTTAATGAAAGTTTATATGTAAAATAGATTTCTAGATATAAAATAAAATTTAAAAAAATTTATTTGGCCATCTTTATAAAAAAAATAATACAAAGAAAAATACACTATTAATTACAATAAATTGAGATTATCTAATGTTAACTTGCAACCATTTTGAACAGTACAATGATATTAATTGCATGTATTGCAATAGTATATTTTTTTATTTGTAAGTATTTGAAATAAAAACTGTTTATTTGCTAAGTTTGAATATCCACTTAACACCGCAGACCTTCCCTTTTTGTACTGAGTAGCCTTCTGTGACCTTGGTCATTGGAAATTTTAAAAAATTGCTTATTTGCCATTATTTTGAACTACACAGTGTTTATTTACAATTTAAGCTACATATTTTTCTATTTATAATTGTTTGAATTACATATTGTTCATTTGTAATTATTTGAATTACACAGTGCTTATTTTCATATACCTATAATACTAAAGAATTATTTGAAGAATTTTTAAATCAAATAGAGGCAATTATAAAATTAACTAATGACATACACACAATTCAAATATATACATTCATATTAATTCAAATTTTTAAATATTCCATTCTTTGAGTTAACTAAGATCAAAATAATTGTAACAATATAAGAAGCTAAATCTCTTGCATATTATCTTATATTTAATATAATACTAAGTAAAATTCATGTTTAGAACATTTTTTTTATATTTTCAGAATTTAAAATGAAGGATATCAATTTTCCATAGTATTAAAGGAGATATCCTGTTAAAATTCCCCTTTAATAAAAATCAGGATACATAACTAATAAAAGAACTGATTGAACTATTAACAGATTCTGAGTTAAAATGAAGATATGAATTAGATGATCTTGAATTTTGGTTCAAAATTTACACAGAATATTTTCACATTTCAGCAAAGCTGTAAAAGGACTTTAATACAACATATTTATGTGAAGTCTTTAATTTGTGTGAAAAGTCTTTAACACAGGTAAAAAAAACACTACACAGAAATAAATTGGATTATTGACATAAAAAATACACACATTTGCAAATAACAAATAGAACCCAATTGTAATTTTTTTTTTTCCAAAACAAATTTGGTATCCAGCTTCAAACTTTATTGGATTGTCCTAATTCCTTCAATATCTGCAAGAAAAATGATTTAAAAGTAAAATTTTCATAAATAAATATTTATCAGTAAAAAAATTCATAATGCAATTTAAATTTAGAATAAATTGAAAAGAAATCAATTGCTAATCTTCAGTTTAACAAATATGTATGAATTAAATAAATATGTAAATTAGCACAATTACTTGGATTACTTTAGTTATTAATAAAATTTGAACATACCAAATAAGTGAGCATTTTGCATTTGCCTACATTTCATGTGTAACATATTAGTTCATGAAGCTTGAAGAACCTTGATCCTCCATACAGGCGAATATTCACGAGACATAATCAGGATGCTCCGAGCTCTCTACAAAGCAGTTTAATTCCTATAATAATTGCCAATGCTTAATTCATGAGATCTATATTAATAATAGTTGACTATGTACAAGAGCAAAATAAATAGCTCACACAAAGGCTTAGTTAAAATTATCATTTCAATTAAAAAATCATCTCAATCATAAAACGATATATTATAAATCATAAAACAAAATATTAGACTTATTTTTTAGCACAACTGATTCAATGTAACCTAGAAATTTTAAAATTAGTCTAACAAAACTAGTGTATCTAGATAACTTTTATTTCTATGTTACGTAATTACACCCACTATGCAACGCAAAAAACAATTGAATTCATACAACAAATATTCGTGCAACAGAAACAAGCTATTTTTTTTAATTAACATTTTTTCAAGAAATACAAATATAAGTGATTGTGTAATTAATATAAATAAAAGCAGTCGAAAATTATTTCTGATTGTGTGTTGTGAAAACTGTCGCCAAAATTGCTGCCAAGGTTACCATAAATAAGAATCGGGCAATGTTTATAACAAATACACGGGATTATTTCGAAAAAGCACAACAAAATTTGAATAATATCATTTAAACACAAACTTGTAATGAAATGCTTATTAAATAACACAGATTTAACTCTCGCTTACCAATTTTTCGGTTGCAAAGTAGTCTCCTATTGTAGCCATGTGGATAGACTCGTAGGACAGCGGTAAATTAAACGGTGATTTAAAAATTCGTAGAGGTTCTCAGAAAAAGATCCACATGTGGAACAAAGAGTGCATAGTTTACTCTCTTTCATGTCGGTAATTTTAAAAGGCTAAAAATTCTGCTTAAGAAATGCAAGGAAAATTAAAATTACTTCTGCTTAAGTTTGTATACAAAACAATGTTATTTTGTTGAAACCGGAAGAAGTTGAGGGTATTTAACGACCGCAGCGCCCCCATAGTAAGCTTTACGGTAGAACTTGTCCATATGTTTGTAAAAAGCGAACAAGAAGTGATTTTTCAAATTCCAGTAATTTTCATCAAATTCAATAAATTGACAATGGAAAACTTTGTCAGTAGATGTTACAAATGGAATACGTACATACATATCAGAAATTAAATAACTAATTAATCTTAAATTAGTCAAAAAGTAACAATTATAAATAATAAAAAGTATTTTACACATATTTATAATTACTCTTCTTCAAATGAATATGGAAGAAATTTAATCCAATAACTATAAAAAATTAATATGTAGAAAAAAAATGGCGGCAAGTACATGCAATATCTTAATGAATATAACATTTATACAAAAACAAATAATTAAAAAAAATTCCGAAGTATTTAATTACTATTTGTTTTCGTAACCAAGAAAGAAACAAACGATTCAAATAGACAAATACAATTATTATAATAAATCTTGTGATATGATAACGTAAATTATAAACGATAAAACAAAATCCAATACGCAAAATAACACTAATTACTTAATACACTTACACTATTTACATATTCCAAACATCGCCAAAAACGCGATAAGCAAGCAATTGTAGCAACCTTGCTCTAGTGAGATAAAAAATTAAAAAGGTATTTTAGAAAAGATACTGAAAGAAATAATATGAAATTCCGAGTGGGAAATCTGCAGATCATCTACTATCCATATAGTTCAAAAAATTTTTCAAAAACTTGCATTAGAACTTTGAAAACTCAGTTGAATTTCGATGTTTTCCCATAGATCAACATTAAACCGGAAGTTCCGGAGGGTATTACTCAATGTTGTTGTTTACAAAGTAGAACTTGTCCATAATAATTCGTCAATTTAAAGTTTTTTATGTATTGAATAATTGGCAGCAAGCCTTCAATACGGAGGCTAGGAGGAGGAGGAGATCGAGACAGCGCTACATAGACTCAGATAGTTTTCTTCAATGCGATGCAAGCGCCATCTGTTGTCCGAAATATTATTTATTTTTGTGAATATATCTCATGATTATTTTTCAAACCTCAGTTAAATCTGCAATTAATTTAGTTAATGAAAAATAATTTATTGTATTGTAAAATAAATATGACTGAAAAAGCCAAATATATTGGATTTTGTAACTTACATTAAAATGTCTACACTTTTGCTTTGCGTGAAGAAAAATTAAAGCATAAAATATTAGAAAAATAACCTAAATTTTTATATAACATGTAAATAAATTTAACTAGATCTAAATTCTATTCTTTTTTCAAAAGAATTAAGTAATATGTCAACTTATCAAGTAGTTTTTTAAAAGTACCTTCTAAGAATAACTTTCTCGATAAAATATAATTTATATTATTAATATTATATTAATACAACATTTAAGCTATTTTTTTCAACACACACATTACAATATATTGAAATCAAATATAATCACCAGGATATCATATTTTAATTGCATATTTATGCCAATAGTTAAGTGATTAAGCTGAGTAATCTTGTTGTATCAAATGCTATCAATATTTGGCAAAATTATATGTCGAATTTAAAAAAATTATTTTCAGTCATGTTTAGTTAAAATAGTATTTTAATGCAGAAATACATTGGAAAATAACATATTAAAAATTTACGGGCATTATAAGTTTTTGTTTTATGCAAAATGAGCAGATTAAGTCTATGTTATGTACATTCATTTCAGTCTCCATTTAAGAAAACAATAAGTATAAAAAAGTTGATTACAGAAAATTTAAAAACAAATTAACTAATTAAAATAACAAGAAAGATAATAAAACAATTAATAAAATAAAGCAAAAATAACAAGAAATGAAAAGTAAAAATTATCCAAAATGTAAATAAAATGTAATAAGAACTTCAGCAAAAATCATTCGACTAATACAGCAATACAAAAATAGTATAGGACTATTCAATTATTTTAGTTTCCATATTACGTAACAGATGGCGCTAGCATTGTATTAAAAAACTATCCGGGTGCATAGTGCTGTCTCGATCCACTTCTCTCATAATGAGAGTAAGAGCTCATTCACAGCAAGGCGGCCACTCAACGCGCGCAGAGTGGAGAGGAAAAATGTTTTCGTTGTTCGATTCATACCAAAGTTTTTTTGCTTTGTTTTTGTACATGCAAGGATTTCTACTCATTAAGCACCACAGAAAATTGTATTGAAACTCGCCCTGAGTTCATTCTGACTATTTAAGTATAAGTATGGATCGCAAGAAAAAGGAATATTTTGAAATTTTGTTAAAATTGAAAAGGTAAGATATGAGACGATGGGAGTTCGACTTTTATTTTGAAGAAAGGTGATTATGAAGAACATCGATGCTAATAGAAGAAATGCGTTTATAAGAGAGAGAGAGAGAGAGAGAGAGAGAGAGAGAGAGAGAGTGTTGAAACTGACTCATCTACTTATTTCTCTATTTTTATATCGGAAGCATTTCAGAATACCACAATTTTTTTAAATTCTCTCCATATGCTCATATTAATAGCTTTTTAATAAGCTTTGGCTTATTAATTCTATCAGCCCAATTCTGTAGGATTTTTTTTTCATCAAAAGAATTACATGCACGAGTAAAACCTTCTATGTTGTTTTCTAACTTTCAAAACAATTTCCATAATGAATAAATAAAAATAAAGTACACACAATATTTTAGATTCACTCAAAAAAAAAAAAGTAGCCGTGTTGGACGCTAGATGGTGAAACTGATTTAAAAAACTCATAAATGTTTCAAAATAACTCAGAAAAAAATAGCACGCTTTTAATACGAAACACAAATCGAAACAAAGATAGACGATGGATGAAATTCTGAAGATTTAAAAACTGGAGATCAGAACCAGAAAAAACATCGCTTCAAGTGCGGTGAAACAGGGCACTTCAGAAGAAACTGTCCCCGAACAAGGAAGGAAGAGAACACCTTTTCTACGAAACAAGAAAACTAACATATGGCCATCTCGCTCAGCGGAGGTCGCCAGATGATAATGAGAAACCCATCACAAGATTCTCCAGATTTTTACAGTGAATGGCGGTGACAATGAACTTAATGTGATACGGCAGATTAATAACATCTCATGCCGTATAGCTGTTGACATTGAGCCAATGTGACTATAATAAGAAAAGATTTGCTCGAAAATCAAAGGTTAAAATTATCTGACAACCGCTCTGCGTTATCTTACAAACAGAAACGGGAGATAAAATTCATGTTCACGAAAAAGCTAACCTCACCATACGCTTTGGAAATATCAACTATCACCATACGGCATTTATAGCAGATATTACCTATCCCTGCATTCTTGGACAAGATTTGTGAATAAATACGACTTTAAACTGGACTTTGAAAATAGTAAAATGCATTCAAAATTTGAAAAAATCACTCTTTTTGGATTAAAAATTGCACTTGAAACCAGCAAGAAATTATTGCCAAAACGATCATCTTTTAATGCCAAGAACCAAATGTTTAATACCCCGTCTAGTCAGAAGCGGATTAAGCGGGTGGTGAACCTGGCGGCTCCAGGTTCCCTATCGCCATAAGGGCCCCCAAGCTTGATGGATTGCATTTATAAATTCAACGTGCAAGAAAAAGATATTGAACCGATATTGCAACCCTGATGATTTCCTCGTATTTTGAGTCGTGTAGCAGCCCTAGCCATCTTCTTCTCGTATATTCTGTATTGTTGCAATCTGTAGAAATTTTTCACATGCATTTTTTTTTTTTTTTTTTGCCC
>BMAO01002613.1:0-14455 GCA_019973975.1 Trichonephila clavata
CAAATTTAAACTCTGAAAATCAGTGAAACATGTTTTTGTCCGGGAAAATTTCAAAGATAATTATTTTCCATTTTATAAAACACCAGAAAGGCTTAACTCAATTATTTAATTTAAAATTACTCAGCTGTTTACAGGGGGGAAAAAACTAGACAAAAGAGAGCATCTAACGAGTGCCAAAAGGATATGTACTTGATTAAAATTGAATGAAAGATAAGTGTTTCCAAGCACGTTTTTCTATTTCAGTAATTCGGACCAATTTTTCCTCTGAAATCATTCATTTAGAAAGTTGCAGAACACAGAGTGGAAACTCGTGTACTCAATCGGTTTCAGTTGTTCGAACACAGCCATAGTTCTGATACATTTTTTTCCATGCAAACTGTACCGTACTGTTTTATTTAACCATAGTTTGAGAAAAAAAGTAGTAAATTTTGTTTTATTGATTACTGTCTTCTTGAAGCAAAATAATTTTTCAAAAAATTATTCAGTAAAATAAATGATGACTTAATTTAAGCGGTTTTTAATTATTCTTGTATTTTTTTTTTGCTTCCATTTTTAAAAACATAATTTAAGAAATGCAATATTGCAACTAAAATGTCTTTAATTTTTTGTGTTAATTAACATTCGAAATTTTCTCCCATTCGATTTAAAGATTCGATTTGATTTTATTCATTTCGATATTTTTTCGAAGTAATTAGTTATTAATTAAAGTTAAAACCCTAATGAAAAGAAATTATAGTATTTCAGAAGAACCTATATAATATGTATTGAAAATAATGTTGATTTACATAAAGAATTATGAGAGCATTTCTATAAAAATCAACAATTTTCATTATACCTAAAAAAAAATATTTTACACCCCCTTAACGTTTTACATATTGTAACACTTTTGAAAAAAAATGAACTATTTGAAATGTGTAATATAATAATCATACGCTAATAGTTTTAAATATACTGAACAGTTTTCAATATATAAATACCATATAAGTCTAACTATTCAAGTACATATTTGAAAACTAATTATTATTGTGTAACTATTCTGCTATGGTAAGACTATTCTGATTAATAATAATTATTCTGAATTATTGCATAATATAAATGGCATCACTCCATTTATTACCAATAAATAAATAAAACAAATAAAAAATAGGAGTATCTCCATTATATATATTTAAATAAGAATATTTTTAGAATAATGCATGTTACCATTTGAAAATTTTGGATTTTTATTAAGTGAAAAAAAAATCTCTCACTGAAAATTTTCTGTTGAAAATATGAGAATATTAAATAAAACTTCACGATACAGTTTTTGAAGTTTCCAACAAATAACAATAAAATTCAAGTTTTTCTCATTTGAATCCCGAATCATTCATCAGTGTTCTTTCTGACTCGAGGCAAAAAAATCAGGAGCCATTGTTTAAAGAAGGCGATCGGCCCACTCTGGCAAAGCATTGATCAGAATACGTCTTGCCTCTGACTCAGTGACATGGATTGTTACTTTACCCCACAACGTTCACATTTCTCTGTCGGTTCCGCCCCGGTGTTTGCGGGAAAAAGTACATCTATCGGATATATCGGTGCTACGCCCTACTTCCATTCAAGTTTCCTTTCCAAGTTTTGCTTTTTTCCCCTGCATATTGCTTCTGGGGGAAAAAACGCAGTTGGAAAGTTGCGTGATTGATTCTTTTACGCTCAAGGCACTTCATCAGGTCACGGTTGATTTTAAAATTAGCAGGAAAGTGGTGTGAGGAGAGTTCACTATAACAAAATGTGCATTTTTATGAGGCTATCAGTTTCTTCATTTTTGCGCTCTACGGATGGGGAAAATAGTTTTATCTAAAGGGAATTTTTTAAAGAATTGGAAGCATAGACTAGAAATTTAGGTGACTGATATTAAACATCAGAATAAAATCATTATAAAAATCTAAGTACAAAATTAGAAATTCAGAGAAAAAATAAATCGAGCTTTACCAAGGTTTTATTATAAGCTTTACAGAAAAAAAATTCTCCCCAATCTCTTTTATCAATTCCTACTTTTATCTCACTCTCTCTCTCTCCATTTGTATATATATATATATATCTTTTTCAAATATTCAATCTTATTAAAATAATTTATATTCATCCGTTCAAGTTCAAGTGCATTTTTTAAAATTTGTAGTGGATGACACTAGATGTTAATACATTTTTTTCAAACATTAATTCATTAATTAAGTTAAAAAATGTATAAATAGTAAAAAAACAAAAATAATAGTGTAGCAGGAAGAAAAAAAAAAGTTCGTTGCGAACCTGTAGCGCAATGGAACCTGTAGCGCGTTGAAATACTAATCCCACTTGGGATGGCCTAATTACTGAGAAAGTGATTTCTTTTTTAGTGTACTATTTTATAAGAATAATTAAATTTTCAATTGATGGATAAACTGTAACAAACAAAATAAATAGTCTAACACCCTATATAGAAAGGAAACTGGAAATTTGCAAGGAAAATTGCTTTCTATTTAGTCATTGAATATTATGATTCTGTCATATGTATATACATATTTATATTAATTGCAAGCATTAATAAAAATTATTTAAAATAAAATTTTTCTTTGTTGACCTAGTAGAAATTGACTTAATTTTTTTTTTATATTACTTGTTACTTAAAAAGTTCATATAGAAATTTATACATACTTACCTTTAAGGAATGTAAAACTGAAGTTGGGTTTTCAAATATTCATGATTGTAGTTCTCTTAGGAGGACATTGATAATTAAAAATAATGATTCTCGGAATTTTCGTTTTTTGTAAATTTATCTTTTTGATAAATTTTCTATAAAAATATAAAATTTTAAATTTAATCATTCGAAAGATTTTTTTAAAAATATGATACCTCAAAAATTACTGTATTTTATAAATTTAAAGTTCAACATTTGCTTCGGTAAAAATTTTTGTTATCCTTTTATAATCTCATTTGTAATCCTTGCCATTTTAATAATATCTCATCCGGCGGACGGGAAGAATTTTTAAATTAAAAATATGCTTCCAGGAAATTACCTAAAAATTATTTTAATCATAACTTAAATTTTACTGATAAAACTGAAACAAATTTGTTAAAGAAATGCTGATTAATCTAGTCCGTTGTTCAGTTTAATGTCAATCAGTAAAAATAAAATTTAATTTGAAACACTCTTGTTACAGTATTTTCCTTGATAATGTCTTTAAATAAAAAGCAATGTTTGGATTTTATCTCATGTAACTCAAATCCTAAACTTTGAAAATTGCCCTACCTCATTATTTTATAATCTTTAAACATGGTGATTAAATTAATTGCCTTTTCAATTCTCTTTTGGAATAAATGGTTATTATATATAAATAAATTAAGATCTTTCAATTACCTCCTTTTCTAAAATTATTTTAGTATTTGTAAATTTTGAGATCCAAAATGTGTTAAAAATCTCTTATACTTAAAGTGTTTTTAAAGGAATAGATAAAGTCTTCTAAACGAGTTTTGAGTGCGTATGTGACATTTAAGACTTTTAAAAAGAGAATGAAAATTAAATTATTGGAAGGATATTTAAATTCTTAGGGAATTATCGATAATTTGTTTTCTTAGTTAAATTATTAACCGCTTTTTTCAGTATAAACATAAATCGATTTTTTAAACTGTTAAAAACATTTATTTATGTTGCTATAAATTTATACTAAAGACATCAGTATGAAGTAAAGTTTAATTTCTCTCAATTCAGGAAACTATGTTTTCGAGCATCTTAAGAAGATGAACAATAATATGACACTTCGAAATACCGTATTCATTTGAATCTAGCCGCCGTCAATTCCAAGCCACACCCAAAATTTTCAACAAGTTTTTATGATTAAGAAAACAACGTAAAAAGGTTTATTGTGAAAGAAAGATATCTGAAATTTAGGAAATTAAAATAAATTAAAACAAGAACTAACAAGAAGCGATTAATTAATTTATTTTACCAGTATCAAAAACTTTTACGTAATTGCTCTAATCATCAGAATTCAGTTCAAATTCTCTCATGCAAGGAATTTTTCTACCTTCGATTCTAAGCCGCACCCAATTTTCAGCAGCATTAACATTGGGGAAAAAAAGTGTGGCCTATATTTGAATATAACTAAGTGTATATATATATTTACATTGCCATACTACGTGCAATCATTGACATTTTTGTTAATTATATCATGGCATTCTCTATAATACAGAGAAGTTTTTTCCTCTTTACTCTGTTTAGGTCCATAATAATATAAGCTTTTATGAGTTTTCTTTGTATGTTATGGAATCCTTGAACTCTATTTTTACGCCCTTTTGAAGGTCATATTAATTCAAAATTTTACACACTTGTCAAGGACCGTTGACAATACAATTTTTTACTAATTTTATTCCATTGATCAAGATAGACAAAAATAACGATTTCCAGATTTGGCGACTAATTCCGTATACCATTTCTAGTTTTGGGAGACAAATTCAAGATCCCATTTCTAGATTTGGAGAATAAAAGATTAAGTTACAACCCTAAGAAAGTGACTAAATGCGCATCAGCAATTTCTTATCATAATATAAAAAAATTGCCTAGTTTTTCTGAAATCGGAAATAAATAAATTATAGTTAAAAAAAAACTTTAAAAAAAACACGCTTATATAGTGAATTAAACTAAAAAGAAAAGTATAATTCATAATATGAGAATAAAATGATTAACGAGAAAATTAATGCCATTGTGGTAAAAGCGCGGAGTGCTCTATATAAATTGTTATAATTTCTTCCTTCTATTCCGAAATGCTGAGTCAGTGTAAAAATGTAGTACAAAGCATCCCACGTTTTTACCACTAAGGCATTAATTTTCTCGTTAATCATTTTATTCTTATGTTATGAATTATTTTTTTCTTTTTAGTTCGATTCACTATAAAAGTGTTCTTTTATAGTTTTTTTTAAACTATAATATTTATATTATATTAATGATGGATAATACCATTGCACATAAAAACCCATTATTCATTATCCACATTAGTTTTAGTTTTGAATTAATTATAAAGCTAAAATACGATATATCCGAAGTTAAAAAAAACACGCCCAGCAAATTTTAGTTCTAATTTGTTTGTATGAAAACTATGGAAGTTTCAATGCAGAACACAAAACAGTTTGAGCTTGATCATAAGACAATGAGAAACTATTTACGAGTACTTTCTTTTCATTCTATAGATTTATTACAGTTTAATATTATATGTATAATATTTAGAATAAAAACCACTACTGGCTCAAAATTAATTAAAAACTGTAGCAGAACATTTCTCTTCAGCTTTTTTCAAAATTTCAGAGCATATTCTTATTTGTGCATAAATATCTTTTGTAAGAAGATTAAATCAGTAATAAGGGGGGGGGAGTAATTGAAATCACAAACTATAAAAAGTTAAAAGTAAAAAATTATACTTTATTCATTATTGTAACAAATTTAGTTAAGTAGAAAAGAAAGTTTTTTGACATCAAAGCTATTCCTTAGGCTATTTGAAACGATTTTATAGAAAAAAACCGTTAAAAGCGTTGTGAAGACAGATCATTAATGGAAAAAAATGGTGCTTCAATATGATGTTGTTGAAATTTTTTATTAAGAAAATGAATAGTTTTTCATAAAATGTTAGAAATTCGAGCTTACTTTCAGAATATTTTTTGTTCAATGTGTAATGACAGGAAACAGAAGAAGAAAGATTTAAAGAAAAGCATGGTTATCGAAATGTTCGT
Source organism: Trichonephila clavata (assembly GCA_019973975.1). NCBI lineage: Eukaryota > Metazoa > Arthropoda > Arachnida > Araneae > Nephilidae > Trichonephila > Trichonephila clavata. The sequence goes on from BMAO01002613.1 coordinate 5,734, forward strand.
CAAATTTTTTTTACATGATCGGTAAAATATTTTCGACAGCTTATTTTATTTTATTAAAGTTTGATATACAAAACATTTATTTTTCTTATAATTGGGCTTTTCAAATGGTATAAAATATATCCGTAATGTTTTGTGATCAACTTGGATTTATTAAATTGAAATTACAGCAAAAATATAAAAGATAACAGGAAAAATAAGAAAAATAAACTAATAAAAAATTACAGAAATATTTTAAGATTAAGAAAAGTTATTTATATACACACATTTTTAGTTTTTATTTGCAGATTAGTCTATAGATATGAATAAATAATGTAAAATAAATGTGTTTGAATACCTATCACTAAGTATCAAATTTCTATAACTAAGTTTATATTTTTTCAAACAAGTTCATTAATAAAAAAAAATATATTAATAAATAAATTACCGTCTAAAATGATAGCAATAGATGAAGCTATTAATTATTCAATTAAATTTAATTGAAGATTTTTTTTCAAATTTACAAATATTTTAATGTTTAAGGTTAAATTAATTAATTAAATCTTATGAGTTTGAGCAACAAAAATAAACATAAACAGAAATGTTACAAACTAATAGAAATGTTCTCATTCTTTGCTGATAAAAAATTTAAAAGAAGAATATAATAAAAGTGAACTTAATAAATAAATCAACAATTATTTTATTTATAATTAAGAATGTTCTGAATATAAATGATTATAATTTTATTAAAAAATCTATCATTTCAAAATAATAATATAGGCTAATATATCTAAGTTAAAAAACTTTGAAAAAATTATGATATTCTTGAAATATGTTCGATTTTGATTCGAAGATATTAGAAAGTAAAGTGAGAGAGTTCTCACAATATATGTAATAAGTATCTCTTTTGTGTGTGATTTGGCTCATTTAAAAATTAGTCTTAGAGAAAAATGAAAACAAAAAAGTTAAATCTTTGTATAATATTATTTTAGGTGCTTAGTCAGTTTGTGAAAATTCAAGTTTTCAAATAAAACTTAATGACAATGGAATGAGCAGTATGAATCTCTTAACAACAGTGCTATTAATAATTAGACGATAAGTTCTCTCAGGCAAAATGCCGTGTGGCAAATATGCAGACACAAGGGCGAACTGGATTATTAAGGTGACAATTGTTGCGAAATGGTTCATTACGACATTGTACAGTCAATCATTCGTCGTAAACTATAGGAGCATAATGCCTGGAGGTAGGAAGTCAGATGTAATTTCAAATATATTTCTCTCACTAAGCGAATGGTAATTACATTTTTAAAACAGATTGAAATGTTTTTCCAGACTCAAATAAGATTTTATGAGCTTTATAAAAAAACAAAGGTTATCTACACAATTCATCTCTAAATTTAAAATTAGTTACGTTCTTGTGATATAATAATACTTATAATCGACAATATGCATCCTTCATTAGTAAACTTAAATAACAGCTAACGAAATCTTAAATAACAATCTTATTTACTAGAATTTTATTTATTATATCAAAATTCATTTAAAATTTGTTACGTGCTACCTTTGAAATATGTAGCATGTTCAAATGATAGTCCTTTGAAGCGTCGCATGCGAACAATTTTCAATGCATTTTTGCGAAATAAATGCGATAGTAAAGGTGTATGTACCATGTGCGCGCACAAGCAGATTTGTGATAACTGCATTCGAAAGGACATGGTATCCATTTAAAAATGGCTGGTGTGGATGCAACTGCGTCCAAAACAGATCAGCATGCTGTAGTTAAGTTTTTAACACTCGAAGAGTGCGTTAGCGCGACCTATTTGACACCGCTCCTTCACCGTCTTGCCTACCTAAGGGTGTGGGAGGAAACAAAGCCTCACCAGTAACTTCCATAATAACTATTATTTTATTACTATTCAAACACACTTAATCAACCTTAGTGAAACTACAAAAGGAGACTCTAGGAGTGATATATAAAGAGATCAATCTATTCTAAGTGAACAACTCTAAATAAACACATCTAATTGAACAAACACATGATCTGGTTAACTAAATCTGATTCAACCTAACTTAGATCCTTAATCCACTAATTTATTATCTTAGCAACTCTTTCCTTAATTCGAATCGTGATAATGAAATACTCAATGAAATAATCTCCCCTGCGAATCACCGCAACAGCTCTCCTGCTCTTTCTACCTTACATCTACAAAACCTATACATAAGTTTTATATAGTCAAACTAATTTAAATTCCAAGGCTTCTTCTTGAGGGGCTGTGAATTAAAGCGATTGCTGGCCCTAAAGTTTCCCCAAGAGAAGGTAAGGTCGCGTATAGATTCATCACAAGTGTAAGTCGGAATAGGCCTGAGTTTACAGTATTTTTTGTGCTACAGGGATGACGGTGATAATTTTCTGTAGCACACACTTGCAGGGGATAAGACCTGGGGTCACCACTTCCAATCGGAAGGGTATCCCTTAGTATGCAATGGAAACATCCCGACTCACCTAGGCCCAAAAAATTTCAAAGCTCAGCAGTCAGTTGGAAAAGTGATGTTAACAGCATTTTTCAACATGTAGAGATTATTACTGGAGTTTAAGGAGCCGGACGCCTCCATCAATGTCCAATGGTACACCCAAACACTGAATACGTTGCATAAGGCTATCAAAAACAAACGTTTAAGTATGTTGTTGTCAGGTTTCATTATTCTGCGCAACAATGCAAGGCTACATGTCGCCAAGGTGTATGTCAAGGCACTGGTCCGTAAAAAGTGGGAAATCCAGGAATATCCAACTTACGGTCCAGATATGTCGCCTTGCGACTATTACATCTTTGGACTGCTGAAGAAAAGCCTAACAGATCAACGATTTCCCTCTAATGTTGACGTACAGGTTGCAGTTCTGAACTGGTTTACATGATTAACCGACATCATGCTTCGAGGACGGAATTTGTCACCTTCCAAAGCAATGGGATGCCTGTCATGGGTGATTTCTTTTAACAAACGTAGTATACATTTCACTTATTAAGTAGCGTTGTTTTTATTTATGTATCTGTCTTTTTTCTGTTCCTACGCATCTCATGGATACACACCCTTCGAATAACTTTCATTTGAACAACCCTTATATTCAATAGACGATGTCTGGACCAGTTACGTGCCTGTCTTAATTATACAACATCAAAACAGATTGAAATATACGTATACATTCCTTAAACCATAAATATTATAGGTAAGCCGATTCTCAGTTCGTTACATCTGTGCTCTCTATATTAGAAAGTCATAACAGAAAACTTGTAGCATTTATTATAAAATGTGTACTGGTAACTTCACTCATGAGTGAATCAGAGTTTACTCTGAACACTAAAACAATGCAAATGCTATTAGATACGGACCTTGTAATTTTGAACCGATGTCAGGTGACGAGGACGTCATATGAGCCGACACCTCACTCCCCTAATTTCCACACCTCGAGAACGTGAGAAATGACCTACGGAAGTTTTAACTTCTGTACACGGTTAGCTTCTGTGCCCGGTGGGTCTTCAATGACATCAAGATTCAAATTCGCAAGTCGACTGTGGTGACCACGAGTATATGACGATGACCACTAGACTGACAACTTCTACTGATGGCCATCTTCATTCATGAGACATTTATTATTAGAATTATTAAAAAAATGCACTTTAAACCTATAGTATCCTCCTTTATTTATTTATTTAATAAGTTTTGTGATTATTTAGGAATAAGTATTAAAAATCGTAATGAGTTGATGAAATATTTCCATTTCGATAAGCTCTTTTTGGATATATGGCATCAAAAATGACAAATATTGATAATCAAATTCTTTCTTTAACAAACATAACATTTTTTTTACTAAATGTAACGTTTTTTTTTACTATTATAATAACTAAATGCCTTCTCTTTCCCTGGGAAACTGTTAATTATTTATCAATTTACCTTTAACAGATATTCACTAAATACTGATTATATCAGTACATTTCAATCTGTAATTCTGGTTGTAATTAAAATCAGAATGTAAATGGTTGAATTATGTCTTCGATTCATAAAACAGTTTCTTATTGGATCTTATTTACGGTCTTCAGAAGAGTTGTAACTCTTCTGAATTAATTATTCTTAAATACTTGTTATTCAGCTGATTTTCTACCATCAATGCCCCAATTCAAATCCTTTTGAATATAAAACATTAACATTGTTTGTGAATGTGTCAATAAGTAAGGAAATAGTAATCTTATTTAAATTATACCCAAAGCATACGCGATCAATTCTAAATTAAATTTCGTTGGAATTATTGTTTAAAATGTTTAATGAATAAAATGTTTGTATAGCAAAATATAACAAGGTATAAATTGAAACTGGAGGTATATCCTTTTGTAAACTACTTTGTACAGAAATAATGCTAATATAGAATTTCTTTAAATTCTGTTACACTTTTCTATAATATATAAGAAGTTCGTACTGTATATTTCCTTAAAAATATTTGTTATAAATCATATGTTTATGATTTTTTTCCCTTTGTGTTTACAATGAACAAAAAACGGCTTTTTTAAAAAAAAGTTAGGTAATGTTTTATGCAGTCATATATAAATAAAATTCCTATTGAAGTTTTCTAACATCAATATTTGAACAAAATTTAATTTGAACTATACTTTGTTTGTTTTAGAATGTATAAGACATTCATGATTAAAATAAAATTTTCCATGAAATACATTCCTCTTGTAATATGAATTGATACAGTTTGACGAAAAAAATACTTCTTGTTCTTATAATAAATTAAAAGGAGTTTGTTCTTATCTTTAGTCCGTAAGAATTCTGTAACTATTTTCCATACTTTAATTTTTATATCTTTCTTCCCTATTTTCTTTGATGTACAATACAAGTTAATTGGAAAACTTTAGAAGATGATTGAAAAATGGGAAATTATAAAAGAAATATGTTTAGAAGCTTCAGTAAATTAATCGTATTAAAAAAAAATTAAAATGAAAAAAGCACCAGTTATAGGAGTAATTTTTTTACACTTTAAATAATGAATTCATAAGACAACCAAATTTTTATATTTTATAAAATATTAAATTTTTCGGAAAATTTCAGAATGATTACTTGATATAGTAACTATCACTCACATATGCAGCATCTTAGAATAAGATTGCAGCAAGATTAAAATTAACTTGCTTTACAAACAACTTATCAAACATTAAGAAAACGCTTTTAAATTAATTTTCAATTGAAAGTTTAGTGTTTAAAAACTGTAAAATCATATCAAATTGCTAATACTTTGTCATAAAGGATTAATCTACTTTCTGAAATATAAAATTAAAAAAATATATTAAAGATGTTATTTTTCCACTGAATATTGTTGTTCATACGGTCAATATATCTGGGAATATGGGCCACTTGCAATCCCTTATCTGGTGGTGAAATAAATGTTGAACGAAGTTCTCGTTATCATGCTGATAAGATGCTTCCTGATTGGTCGAGCCAATCGTTTGGTTAATGTTCATGCATGTTGAAAACATTTCGAGAAGAGGGATGATGTTAATTGAGAGTGCGTGTTAGGTGAGGACTGTGACTCTCTCAATGGCTGCCCGAGGGGTCTTAAGATTGAAATGTATAGAAAGAAATGGAGGACTAGTCCAGTAAAGGAAGCCAAAATGAAAAAAATAGAGATATATAAGAAATAGAGATTAGATGTACAGTAAAAATTGCTCTAGAATTTAACTATTAAGGGGGATTATAAGAGCCAAGAAGCATTCTTCTTGGTCTTTCAGAGTTAATATTAGTGGTGTAGTTAGGAAGATTAAGCATATTTACGTTATTAGTTTGCTGGAGAGAATCAAAGAAATTTTTTTTTAATATATTGAATATGAGATTTAAAACTTTTAATTTTTAATACTTTTAGGATGTCGTCGTTTCTCATAAAGCGAGTTGCTTTGACAATCATCCGTATAAGTGAATTTTGTAAGCTATCTAAAATATTAACGTTAGTTTTAGCGGCATATCCCCAAACTGGACATGCGTAAGCAATAATGGAACTCATCAAGGCTGTATAAAGAAGCAAAAATATTGATGTGTTGTGATCAACGGTGTCATTATTGGCAAAAATAAATAAATTTATTGTGTGGTTAGATAATAGTACACATATAACATTATACGAAACGAAAAATGCATATACAAGAAACTTTAATATCTTAAAGTCTCATCTTTAATCGTATAACATAAAATATAACATAAATAAATATCGTATACATTATGTATGTTATAGCGTACTCAAATTACATATAATGTTGTATATTTAATTTAATATCTTATCTTTATATCTTTAATCTATAAATCTTTATATCATTTCATATTTTCTATTTAGTCTTATTTAAATTTTAAAAGAATGAAAATAGAGTAAAAGAAAATTTATAAATGGAAATTCTTGAATTGTAGTCAATAAAATTGTTCTTATAAAACTATTTGAGATATTATGTAAGAATATTTAATGTAATTTTTGCAGGAAAAAGAATAAGATTAAATACACTCTCTAAATTTACTAAGCATTTCAATTAATCAAATTTAGTTCAGTATTTTACAGATTTTTACATTATCTGCATTATATATAATTCAAATGCTCACCTCTCTATCCCAAAAGGCTTAAAAATATTATAAAAAATCTACTAAGTTACTACTAAAAAAACAGCAGAAAGAGAATGCATCGATTAAGGAGCGCAAAGACTTGGTGCCAAAAATAACAGAGCAATTTGCTTGTTCGCGTAAAAAAAAAAGTTACTTTTCGATGAAAAACGAACTTCATTTAACTCGTACACGAACTTTCCCTTTTTTCAATCTAGAAGTCATTTCCAAAAGGAGACTTGCTGAAAATGTAATAGCTCATTAGAAAATTTAAATGAGCCAGAGCTAGTGAAAGAATTTGAGTCGGCTCTTTCCACATACAACGTTAACAATATATAAAGACAAAGGTGCTTAGATTTAAAACAACTATACTGATTGCTGGCTTGAGAAATTTAAAAAAAAAATAAGAGCCCACCCGTATAAAATTTATATTTCCTTTTCGCGAGTTTTTCCAATTCATTGTTTCTGTTTCATGGTAGATTCACTTTTCTTCATTGATAAAGCTCTTTTGTTTTGTTTCTTCAACATTTTTTTTAGCAATTGCGAATTTCTCAAGTTTTAGAAAAGAATTAAATTAATTAGATGCCTAGTTCTGGGTTAAAGAAGTATCTTTATTTCCTAATTCGCGATCGCATAAATTAATTTTGCCTAGTTCCTAATATCTTATCAATTATTATTAGCTTATATTCCAACATTTGATTTTTTTATTTAAAAATTCATTCCGTTAAGTGAAATCTGTCAGATGCTATCTCTTTTTATGTTTTCCCTATCAGATAATCTCTTAAAAAGTTTAGAAGGAGATTAAAATTTATTCTCGAGTTACTTTTTTTATGTGTGTACAGATATCACTTTTCTAATTAACACAGTAAAGTTATTTTGACAGATTAATACTTTGTTACTTTTAAAAACTTAATTTAAAATTTCAAGAAAAATGTTTCTACTAATAAGAGATTAATTAAATTTGAACTGCGGTAACCAGAAAATTAAGAATTTATTCATCGGTTTCACCACACTTCATTGCTTTCCTTACGTATTATTGTCAATTAAAAGAGATAATTTTCATAGTATATGTTTCAACTGAAAATAATATTACTGTAAATAAGAGGAGAGAGAAACACACAGAGATAACAGCCATTCTTTTTTTTTTGAGAAAAATATTATAGAACTATTTTGATTTACTATCGACTTATTGAAGTGGTGTTTTACATAAAATATAAATAATTTGATAAACAATTAAATGATATTCCCTTTTCCATATATTGGAGAACCATAAACTAATTTAAGGAAGTCCTTGTCTTACAAACTGTTACTATTTTGATTGCAATTGCAGTACTTCATACAAAGAGTAAAGACAAGAAGTTTATTATTTTACTCTCTTAAAGTTTATATTATTATTATAAGAAGTGAACATATTTTATAAGAATTCGTGGAATTCCACACATTTTTAAAGAGTTGAAAACAAGATCTTACATTTTAAGGAAAAGCAACTAATAGTTATGTGTTTGTTTAAAATGATATAGTTTACACTAGAAAATATTTATTTTTTTGTGCGCATTTTAAATTTATTTGAAAGCGAAAAGACATTTAAGTAAATGGATGAAAAAAAGGACCAAATTTCTTCTAAACTAAAAACTACAAAAACGTTTTTTAAATAAAAGAACTTACCTTTTGCAATTGCACGAATTTTTTCACATGCAGATTGATTATTAAAATTATTAGGAATATAAAATTAAATACAACATTCAATCACATAAATCATGATTTGTTTTTACCTACGTTTACAAATTTGAAATGAAATATGATGTAACCTATTTTGGGGCAGAATGATTTAAGTGAAGCTTTGTTTTATTTAAATTGTAAGAAATACATTTTGAAAATCAAAACTGAATTTATTTTATCAATTATATTTCATATGATTTAGTAATGATTGAATACAAATTTCGCGAACTTAATAGGGCATTGGATACTTAAATTAATTTGCATGTACTATATTTGATAATAAATAGCTTTGTTTTGGGTTTAATCAATAAAGCCAAGTAATACCGTTTTAATAATGTAACTTTCTAAAAAATTTTACATGCATGACATCTTATGATACAAATGCGAAGCCAATTCATAAATT
>BMAO01002613.1:14489-61695 GCA_019973975.1 Trichonephila clavata
CTGTGGTGCTGCCTTTTTTAATTAAAAACTAATTACACACATTTATATAAAAAAGATATTATTACGAATATAAGTTAAAAAATTTAAAAAATTATAACATATTTTTAATTTATTTGAGCCACTTATATGAGTACAAAATAAATTAAGCTAACATTTGTAACAGTTTTATTTACAGATGGATTTTATTTATAAAAAACAGGAAACTCCTTAGAAAATTCTTTGTTTTACGTTTACTTGCATATATTTTTAAAGCTTTTGAAATAATATGAATATATCTAATGTTTTGAAAGTTAAAAACTGTTCTTATTAAGAAAGCAAACACCGCAGAATTCTTCCCAAAACTGTTACAGCACAGGGAAACGACTTAATGATAACGATTTTCTTTCATTTCAATAAATATTTCTGTTTACAATACTTCTTGGGAGACTTTATACAAACAATACAATCAATAACATTATTAGGTCTTCTAAAAAATGTTTCTTCGTTAGATAAAATAAACTTCAGTACCTATTAATTTTATAGCCCAAATAGTAAAAATTCAGTGCGAGAATTAGCCTCTAACATAACTTCTTTAATCATCCTGAAAAGTAGTTACTTGTGATGGTTGCTGGAGAGCAAATACTGGAAATTAGCTAGCAGGGGTAAAATTTAGCCTTTCATAAAACTTAACGAGTAGCCTAGGGAAAAAGTATTTACATCGAACCTAAAGATGCATAATATGAAGTTAAGTGTTCCTATTCGTTCTTTTTAAGTGTTCTTATTTTCGATGTTTTTGCATAAACAAAACACAACTTACGGCTTCTAATTATCGGACTTGCCGTTAAAAAGGTGATTAAGATTTACTTTGTGCTATTGCCTTGATAAGAGTTTGAGTTTATGAATGGGTCGTGTGTGTTTAGTTTTCGTTACAAATATAAATTTCTTAGTGAATTACTAAAATCTGTTTGTTGGAGAAGGCCTACTTTGTGGTGAGAGTATGAATAAAAGTTTTCAAAAAATAAATACTGAAACTAATTAAAATAAAATTAATTTCGATGTACTTTTGTAATTAATTTAGAGTTTCCGATACGACCATTTTGGGTATATTTAGTGACATTCACATTTTTATAATGCAAGTTTTTTTTTAAAATTTAACTATTAACATAAAAAAATCACTAAAAATACTTGGATTTTGCATTAATACTGTAATGTAATAACTACTAAATTTTTATTTAATAGTCGCAGCAAAATTATTCTATTGAAATGATTCGATCATTTTTTTTGTACTAAATAAATAGAGAAGTATTTTTTTGCTTTATCAGTAAATTTTATTAAAAAATGAGTTTTCATAATCAAAGTGAATTTTGATTAATTCATTTTTTGCAACGGAAGTCACTAAATCGGAATGAATTTGATAAAACTAGAGAAATATTACCCTCCTGAATTCCTTAAAACTGTACATGACTCTTATATATACTTTCCGTTTATTTTTACGTATCTTCATTTTTATTTTGCTTTATATAATTTTAATTTTTTTGTCTATATTTTCTATCGATCTACTTTGACTTATTTACGGTATATTTACAAAATATATTTCGAGAAATTTTAAAAATTTTCTAAGTAAAAAATTATAATTACATATGAACAAGATACTTCAAATTATTGGCTGATAGTATTTTTTTTAATAATTCCATTAATTATTTCATCGGGCTGTTTTTAAGCTGGATTATAATTTGAGTTTATTCTCAGTTCTGTATTAAGAATTGTTAAGCATACATACAAGGGGTGATCAAATGAGAAGGTACGAAACGACATAAAAATGAAACAGTTAAATATTTGCATATTCCGCCAAGGGAGAATGTAGCGAGACATCTCGGGATGCCATTGGAGACTCTGACTGGGATCGGATCATGCGCGGGTGCCCGCATGCGCAGGAGAGAGCAAATGCTATTATAAAAAGCGGCGTCCAAATGATGCGAGCACATAATTACTCGAGCACAGAAAAAGCATTAACTCCGATGTGTACTGTGAGACACTGCGACGCCTACGCAGGTCCGTCAAGAAAAAAAGACCGGGGCTGCTTACGGAGGGTGTGGTTCTGCTCCATGATAACGCGCGTCCACACGTTCCAGAGTCACACAAATGGAACTGGACAAGTTTCCAATGGGGAGACGTTGGACATCCGTCCTACAGTCCGGACATGTCACCCTGCGATTTCCATGTGTTTGATCCACTGAAGAAACACCTGAAAGGAAAGCGCTTCAACTCGGACGACGTGCTCAAGGACACTGTGAAGGACTGGGTCTCGTCACAGCCACAGGAATTCTGGGAACAAGGAATCATGCGGCTTGTTCATCAGTGGGATCGTTGTGCTCAGGCCTATGGTGTATATTTTGAATAAAGTCTATATTTGTACCCACCGTGTCGTTTCGTACCTTTTCATTTGATCACCCCTTGTATAATTGAAATTCTGGAGACTTTTGAATCAACACGGAATAATATTAAAATAACTTTTATGTTAACAACCTTCTTGTTATTTCTATTTCAACCTTACCCATGGCAATAACATGTTTCGTTTTACTTACAAGCCTATACGGTATCGATTGTTTTATAAATTCCAAGATTATCATGGCTCTGACGAGACCTATCCATCTATCTATGTATATATATAACAACGTAATATATTTACCTAAAATTGTATAAAAATATACATATATAATTTTCACAAATTTAAACCTCTCATAGATTTAGTCTTAAAAGAAAATTACATTAATTCTTAATGGTTCATTGTATAAACAAACTAAAAGTTTGCCTCAAGGTGGCCTTCCAGCAATAGTTTAGCTAATTTATATTTACATTTTTATGAATATACAGTCGATCCTCTATATAACGAAGTCGCTCAATCCCGAAAAAAGTTCGTTATATGGAAAATTCATTATATAGAGGTTCATTTTCAGTATACTTCATAAATTAAATAAAACAAATCTTAAATTTAGGAACACTATATACTAAAAAATGTTAATTATTCACACCTTTTTAAAAAATTAATATCTGTTTATTTTATATATCTTACTCATAAAAGAAGAAAAAATAATATCGTGTAATACACTGTATTTGCAACATTAAGAAAATAATTTCATATCGAAATAAATAAATTTTAAAGATATTTCTAAATTAAAGCATATAAGTAATTTTAAACATACATTATTTTACTACTATAACTCCACTTTGGGTGAAAGGGGATATCGAAGAGTTTTTAGTGAAATGCACAATGAGAGTTAAGGGTTATACTTCATGGATTAAACTCCCAGAATTCTATTGCTCTTGACGAGTTAGGCATCTAATAAGACCAGTTCAAAATTTACGACCACCATAAAATTTGTTAATAGAAAATAACTTGAAAAGTCCAGAAATGCTTTAAAAACAGGGAGGGAAAAATGAATTGCAAGAAAAGAAAGTTCTTTATATAGAAAATGCACTTCGCTATAGGGAGGTTAATTTATGAACAAAATTGTGAAATATTCTTGGTTCCAGGAAGAAGTTCTCTATATAGAAAAATTCGCAATATAGAGGTTCGTAATATGGATGCTCGACTGCAATTATAATATTAATAATGACTATTACATTTTTAGATAAAATATGATCTAATTGTTTTTGGTAAAAATAATAATTTTAACCCCAATATTAATTTTTATCCTGATTACTATGTTTTAATAATTCAAATAGCTTAGATTAATTATATAAGGATTATAACTACATGCTTTAATAGATGCTAATCATTCTTAAAGTACCATATTGGAATACTAATTTATCATTTATATACATGAAATATTATTTTAACTATATTTATCGTAATAATGTATTAGTTAATGATAAATCTAATATCTCTTTTAAAATTTTAAAAACTTTATATTAGTTATTGTATTGAACATGTTATCCTGCTAATTTTCTCAGCAATTATATTTCTAAAAGTTCTTAGTGAATGACAAAATATAATTATCTTTGCATCACGTTTTTCATTTACTTTATTTCATCTTATTTTATTTGAAATAAGTTTTAAAGTTTATCAAAAGATGGCGCTACATGTTTCAAAATATTAATAATCTTTATTTTACCATCATTGTGTATGTTAAGAAGACCTTTTTTTTCATTAAATTTATATCAAATTTTAAGGTTTTTAAATGTAATATATATGTAGACTTACTATTTTTATCATAATTTACTAATTTTACTTCAATGTGGTCTGCTAATTAATCCATTGTATTTGACGGAAAAAACAACATAATGCTGGGCTTCTAGTTTTATCGCATCGTTCTTAACTCTATACTCTAGAAAGTAATCGTAGTCTATAAAATTTTATCTTTATAATAGTATAGTGTATTTTATTTTACAATAACTAAAATTCTATAATATTTCTTCCTTTCCCTATGGCTCAGTGTATAAGCAGATTACAGATGAAGGTTGAAGTCAGAAATCCTTGTTTAAACTTGCTATCTTGGTTCCTAAGGCCAAGAGTCTGTTATTGTACTATTGAGGCTAACTTTTCTTACTCTCTTGGCTAGTTATACTTGCGATTATAACTGTCTGGATATATTTATGTGCAATATATATATATAAGAAAACTTAATATATTTACTTAAAATTGTAATTTTCTATGTTTTTCTGTTAGTTATAAATCCAAATACTCTGTTTCGAAACCCGTTTCATTGCATCTCAGAATAAAGGATTAAAACCTATTTTTTGACAGTAATTCTTCATTAAAAGGATTACACCTTGAATTTTTGACAGATTTATTTGTGTTTACAAGTAAAAAATGAAATCTTAATAGCTTACACGGGCCTTATCAACCGGGTAAAACTTTTCCCTAAAACACTGATATAGCTTCTAATAAACATTTACATTTTCCTTCTCTTGAGCACGCAAATATATTTCTTTTGTATTACATTTTTTCCTGTTTTTACTTGCATATTTAAAAGTGAAAATTGAGAATATCTTGTAGTTTTGCACTTGCTTACTCTTTTGTTTGAAAGGCATGGGGGAAAATATATCTCTTAATGCTAAAATTAAACAAACGATGGGGAGATTAAAACCTTACTACCAAGACTACACTCCACAATATATATATATGCATATATATAAGTATTAGATCTTTAATTGTCTTTATCTTTTTATATTATTGCTTACGTATTGTTACGAAATTAAGCATAATCTACATTATGGAAAATGAATGAACTCAAATGCGTTGAATGGAAATTAACTATACACATTGATACAGAGTATTGTTAATTCATCTGAAAATACTATTTTTTACACTAAAATATATAGATTTAGATACCAAAATGTTCAATAACTATTTCTAAAAACATTTTATCTATAATATTTGCGGTAACTTTGAATTTTTAAATAAAATGGAACCTAAGCCAAACTTAGGAAAAATTAAAATTAGAAATATAATCCAAGTATTACTATAAATATAATTAAAACCATCTATACATCTAAACATATGGCATGCATTAGTATCTATATCTTCCTTTTCATAGAAATGTATATATATATTAGCCAGACATTACCTGCTGCCCTCACCTTATCTTCTTAATTATACAGTTAATAAAAGCCATTGTGAGAAATAAAGTTTCTATCAATACAAGAGTCGAAAAATTGTATTACGTTTGGATAGTTCATTATTTACTTAATGCATATATTTAATATATGCTTGAGAACTTTAGTAAAATTTTATTGCAAATAATTTAGGTCTTCGATATCATAGATATGAATAGAATTCGTGCATTGTCCTAAATAGTTCTAACAAAATTTTTACTATTTTGAATAAAATAGATTTATCAATGTTCTCTAAAGTATCCTAAATTACTCTTTGGAACGCATTACAAGATTTGTAATATAAGTATTAAAATCACACACATAAGCGACTATTATAAATTTGTTGGATTTTTATGAACTTTTTGAATAAGAAAAATGTGCGAAAAGTTCATGACCATAATATTTAATCCCAGTTTTGGAAGAAATACAATTATATGTCTCTTTATTAAATATGGATTTTATAAATGCATTTTTCCTTTGAAATCGCTTATCAAGAATATAGTCTTAAAAATATTTGCAAATAATTGCAAAATTGATTGGAAATTTACCAACATATACTAGTATAGAAACCCTTTTTAAGTCTAATATTTGTAGCTTAATGTCTTTGTAAGTAATATTATTTGTAGTTCAGTTTCAGTAAGTCTTTGAGTATATTAAATAAAAATTAATAAAAGGCCTCAACCGGAAACCATACTTAATTGCATTATTTTGTAATGCAATTTCTTTTTGATTTCGTAATTCATGTTTTAATAATTTTTTTTGTTATTGAAAATCCTCAATATAAAGCCTTTACCTTAATTCAAATTCCTCTAAGTTTTTGAACAAGGAAATATATACATATATATATATATATAATCAAAATTTCTCTACAAGAGAGAGATGAATTAAAATGATTAATGCTTAAAATAAAAGCAAATGCTAGATAACAAGACAACAGAATTTAGAAGGAGATATGAAAATTTGAAATAACAGAGTAAAATATAAAATAATGGATACTTCAGTATTATCAACATTGCTGGCTTAGGACAGCTTGTATACATAAAATTTTCTTTAAAAAGATTTTTTTTGTATAAAAGTGGGGTTGAACATGTTTTTTGGCCAGCCAACCTTCCCCCTTTTTTGTTAATAATACCGAGCAAATACCAATTGGAAATAATGGATAGGAAATCTAAATCCATTATAAGGAAAAGGTAACTTACCCAAAAATTGCATACTGAAATGCAGAGCCCGCGCTAAATCTGAGTACAATAAACAAGTTATTGCCAGATTCTGGACCCAAATACAATTTCAAAACAAAGCAAAGGCTGAAAAATAGCACTTAGCAAAAGTATGAAAAGAATAGAAATAATAAAATAAGAAATGTAAACATACTACCATTATCTTAGAGACTCTTAATATGGTTTAAAAGTTATAATAAATTCTAAAAAAGTAATTTTATCTAAAACTAGAAACTGGGGTATTTAAAACTATCTAGGAAGAATAATAAATCTATAATATAAACCTTTTAAAACTATGGAAATTTAATCCTTACTATTTAGAATTTCATTATTTAAATATCTATTAATAAAATTAATTGGGTAGTTTTGAATTAAACAGTATTTAGTAAAATGTTTATAATTTTTTATTTTTTCTGATTTATTAGAAACTAGAAATTTATTGCGTAGTGTGTAATTAAGAACAATATTTCTGAATATAGATACATGCACATTACTCTCCCAATGCGGTACTTTTATAATATTGAAATTAAAGTCTTCTCGTTTATCATAAATATTAGTAACTATTTTATAATCTTTTAATTTAATTTCTATATCAAGAAAATTTGCTTCGTAACTGTTACTATTTGTCTGTATTAAATTAAGATATTGTGGATAAAAATTAATATTAGGTATAAAGTTGTCTTGCTTGCCAAAAATGATTATATCATCTATATAACGAAAAAAGTAAAATTCTAAGTTGTCTGTGAAACTATTTTCAAAATAATGTAAATATAAATTGGCAAGACAGTTGCTAGCTGGGCCACCTTGTGGTAGACCCTTAATCTGTTGATAATAATTACCATTATGATAAACATAATTCTCTTTTAGAACTAACCTAAGTAGAGAACCAAATCTATCATATTTGACATTTTTAAACAAATTATCTTTATGTAATTTTACTAGTGTTTTTATCATATCATCAATATTAATTGAGTTAAAAAGATCTTCAAAATCTAAACTAAATACTGAAAATATCTTTTTATCTTTAATTTGTGCAATAAGTTCTGTACTATTTTTAAGAATGGCTGAAGTTTTTAGATTATTTATTGTATCTTGTAACATTTCATGTAGAATTTTGCCTGATTTGCTGATATATGTATTAAAACCATTAGTAACTGTTCTAAACTTTACTGGATTTTATGAAATTTAGGAGTAAGAAATACATGTGGAAATTTAAAATTATTATTAATTTGTATTTTTAATTGTTTATGAAAAGCCAAAATTCGATTATTTATTTCTCTATCAGAAATTGATGACCTAATAAAAGCTGTATTATTTTCAAAATGTTTGTTGAGCATTAAACTATAATAGTATTTACAAATGAAGGCAAAATTTCCAGGCACTTTATCAATATAAACTATAATAAATTTATTTTGTAATTTTTTAATCTGATTTTTAATATCATTAAAAAAGATGTTATTATCTGTACTAAAGTTATATTTATTAATCTGTTGTGTAATGTTACATTTAAACTCTGTGAATGCCTCTATAGGCATACTATATTTAATAGCAATTTTGTAATGAATTGCTCAATATCATTAATATAACTATTTACATATATCTATACAAATAAATAAAATTGAAGTGTCTGTTTGTAATTTCAAATTAGCAGCTTTTTACTTAATGCACTAAAAGTATATACGGTACTCATAACAAAAAACCAATTTTTAAAATTTTTGTCTGTCTGTCTGTCTATCTGTCTGTCTGTCTGTCTGTTTGTTCCGGCTAATCTCGGAAACGGCTGGTGCGATTTTAAAAATTCTTTCACTAATGGAAAGCTACATTAACGGGGAGTAACATAGGCTATATTTTATTCCGTATTCTTACGGGAACGGAAACTATACGGGTGAACGTGAAACTGAATGCCAAGATGAACGCCAAATTGAACGCCAAGCTGAGCTAATGAGTCGTTGTTTTGGTTACTGGCGACCGATGCTCTTCATGAGACATAATAATTTACGCGCACATGATAATACGCTGACACGTGCCATAATTTTTTTTATGATAGTTATCTACACTGTTCAGTTAAGTAGAGCATCGGCTGTTTCGGATGCACTTTTAAAAATAATAAATCAAGGCTTCATAAGCAAAAAGCAATGCAAGAAACAAAAATTGATAAGTTTTACGGTTAGTTTTAATCCTTTCTTTTTTTTTTTATTATTTAGTCACATTTAAACAATAGTTATTATAATCCCAATCTATATCTATACAAATAAATAAAATTGAAGTGTCTGTTTGTAATTTCAAATTAGCAGCAATTGTTTGCGGGGCGGGGGTTTAAGGGCGTTAGAAATTCCGATTTTTAAGTTATTAGACGTACAGTCTTGAAACTTAGTAAGTAGATTCCTCTCATAGGGTAGAGATACGCTACAAAATGGGTTTCGTGAAAATTGCCTCAAGTGGCGTTGCGGACTTAAGGGCGTTATAGATAATTATTCCATTTTTAAACTATTAGACGCACAGTTTTATATTTGATAAGTAGATTTCTTTTATAGAGTAGAGATCAGCTATAAGAAGGTTTTGTGAAAACAGACCTCTAAATGGCGTTGCGGGGGATTTAGTGGCGTACTAGATAAATATTTTCGTTTTTAAACTACTTCACCTCCCTGCTTGAAAATTGGTAGGAATGTTTCTTTCATGGAGTAAATATCCGCTACAAAACAGGTTTGGGAAAATTGACCCCAAGGGGTGTTAAGGGCAGATATAATAATTATTTTTATTTTTAAACTATTAGACGCACAGTTTGAAATTTGGTAAGCAGATTCCTCTCATAGGATAGAGATACACTACAAAATGTGTTTTGTGAAAATCGACCCTAGGCCGCGTTGCGGGGTTCAAGGGCGTTATGATTATTTTTTTTTTGCATTTTTAATTTATTGACGCACAGTCTTAAATTTTGCTAAGCAGATTCTTTCATAGTGTGCAATTCCCCTACAAAATTGGTTTTGTGAAAACAGACCAGAAGTGGCGTTGCGGGGCTCAAGTGGCGTTAGAGATAATTATCCCCATTTTTAAACTATTAGACGTACAGTCTTGAAATTTGATAAGCAGATTCCTTTCGTAAAGTAGAGAACCGCTACAAAATGGGTTTCGCGAATATGAACTACCAAGTTTAATTTCGGGAGATTAAGAGGCGTAATTGATAAATATTTCCATTTTAAACTATTTGATCATCCTGCTTGAAAATTGGTAGGCATGTTCCTTTCATGGAATAGAGTTCCTCTAACAAAGAGTAAAACGAAAATTGACCCCAAGGAGGGTTGCGAGGGTCAAGAGGAGTTACAGAAAAAAATTCCTGTTTTTAATTGTTAGACCCATATACTTGAAATTTGTTAAGCATGTTTCTTTTGTTGAATAGGGATCCACTAAGAATGTATTTTAAGCAAATCAAGTTCTGGGGGGGGGTGCAGGTGGTTACTGGGACGTATTGACAAAAAAAATTACTTTTTCCGAGCTACAAGGACTATAATAATGAAATTTGGTTTGCATTTTTCTTTTGTTGAGTTGAAATCCGCTAAGAGCGTTATTTTGGAAAACGGCTCTCAACGGGATTACGGGGATATTGATAGTAAAACTTTTGTTTTTTTTTCCCTGTTAGATTTAGACTTGAAATTTGGCTTGCATGTTCAATTTACGGAGTAGAGATCCACCGAAAATTGGTTTTGCGGGAATCCACTTGGTTTTTGAGTTACGAAAGAGCAAACATTATTCTATGCTTCAATTTTAGAGATTTTTAGAAAACACAAATTAGATGAGTTCTGCCCCTTTTTTTATCAACAGGCGACAGTTACAGGTATAAGTATATTTTTCAATACAATCGAATTCTTAATGCAGGACTTAGATATCAATAATTTATACATATATATATATAAGCAGTAAAATTTATAAAACATCATGAAATTCCCAGCGAAGCGGGCGGGTAACAGCTAGTCCCTCATATATATACAGCGTCATGGTTCAAAATTATTTTTCGCTAAATTTGGGAACTGATATTTTCTTTCTGTCTTTGATTTGCACACGTATATTTAATTCTTATAAGAGGTTATTATTGCTCGAGTTTTTAAGAGATGTACGTTGCTCATGGCACTGAAATGTTTCTCTTCTGGGATTTTCTTTGTGGTAAAGGATGGAATTTTTCTTTGAAGGCAGGAATTTAGATTTTTGCAAATTTTCGATGAGGAGCAGGAATAGGCAAGACTAAGTGCAGTTTGTTGTTTCAGAAAAAATGAAAAGTGTAAGATAATCCAACAATGGGTGATAATGTATTCAATTGAATACATTATCATCCATTGTGCCAAAACGTGCTGAACTCCTACTCAGATACATGTAGCAAAGCCTGCAAAGCTTCTGAAACTCATTCCAACAAATTTTAAGGGTTCATATATCGTGTTGAAAATCTTGGGTCATTTTCTTGGTATTAAAGTTTGAAAAAAAAGATCAAATTTTCTGTCTCGTAAAACAATTTATTATTCCTAATCTTAAACTTAATTTTCCTTTAAGTTCAAAATTTTTTGCAGTATTAATCTTATTGAATCGCCTGTAACAATAATAAGGAGTCAGGTACAATAAATGTTTTTTTCCTGTTTACTGTTCATAATATTAAATTACATATTAAATATACACTAATTTACAAACTGTTTTACGTCTTTTAATAATAACTGTGATACACGGAGCAGAGGACTATAATTCATTATTAGAACATCTAAGATAAATTCCATTATGTAACGTATTATGCGTCATTAATTTCTTTTGTAAACGCCATTTGTTCCATTAATACTAATTTGTGTTAGATTTTATTAATATTTATTATGCTTTACGATGCAAGAGAATTTTAATAAAAATGAAGTTATGCTACATTTTTGAGAACTATCTAACATTCAATAAAAAAAAGTAATATAATTCCTTATTTTTGTTCTTCAAAAGACTATTTTTCATTTTAGTTTCCTGTTTTAGACATAAATAAATGCTTTAAAACCTTTTATTTTTCAAACTCAAGAAAATAAACTGTAAAGATTAAAATCATTTATAAGTAATATTTAAATATAAGATGAATAGAAATTATATTTAAAATTTTTTTTAACATAGATATGATATAAAAGTGGTATAGTTTAGTATATTACTAAATATATAAATATAAAATTAACGTATTCTGATTTATTTTATTAAATATACGAAACAACTTTTATTTAAATAAAATAACATACAGAAAATTTTACTCCATACAAACAAATGCATCAGATATTTGCTTTGATATATTTTGAAGAAGCTTTAGAATTATTTTTTTATATTTGTATTGAGTAAAGTGTTCACAAAATATCTAAGTGTATATTATTAAGTGAAAAAAAAGCAGTTAGAAAAAGCTAGTATTTTTTCAGACAGTAAAAAAGCAATTCTTAATACAGATCACATATAAATTATTTAAACATAGCAAAACATGCCTAAAGAGACATCTAGTCGACATAAATCAAATCGACAATCATCCTCAAACAGATTAACAAACTATAAAATATCAGCCACAAAAGTGTCACTTTCCAAAGTCTCAACGCCAACCAGAACTCAATTTAATGCCAAACTCAGTCATTTGCGCCAAAATAATCAGGATCCACTCTTCAACCAACTGGACAAATGAGTCCAGATATCCCACGACATATCTTTACGTGTCAGCTCTTATGGCTTCCACACCACTGAAACGACTTTCACTTAACACATCGTCGACTTTTCTTCTGATAAATGACGTGTCGAACGAGCTGAAAACCCCTTTGATCCAGCCCTCCCCTCCCCTTCTTTGTCAAAAGGGGAACGGAAACTAACATTAGCAAACAAATCGAGATGTCTGCCATATTTATTTACTGTTTCCGTGAGCTGTGTGAAGGAAAATTTTGATTTTAATATCCGAGATTTACTGGACTTGTATGGCAACGGAAAGCAGCCAAGCATGTGACGTTTGGGAAGTCAATGAGGAAAATGGGAGAATGGGTGGAGTAAAACTTCATCGATTGCGCATGTTCAAAGATCATAAATGTAGAAATGAAATTATTCAATTTGTAATCTGCAAGGAATAGTAAATTTAAATATTTGTTTAAATGTAGATTTTGTTCGATTTTTTCTTATAACGTTGAATTATAAATAAAATAATACTTTAGGAAAAATTAAACTGGAAACTAAATGTAAAATAAAGTTGAATTAAAAAAAAAGAATCTTTCTAGAAAGGTTTTATAGAACGACTAACTGGTACACCTATTCTTCGCACGGACGAATTGAAAAATAAGACAATAGAGATTAAAGGAAAAAAATAGATTTTTTATGTATTAAATTTAAATTTAAGTGAATCGCAAATTAAACAAAAAAAAAGGCTCTTTCAGCATATTTCTGCTCACAAAAAATCATGTTTGCCAAATTTAAAATCTGTAGGTCTAATAATTGATAAAAGGGATTTTTTTAAAATCTCTAACTGCTTAGCAAAGGTTACGTATTTTCTAAATTTCAAGTTTATAAGGGTTTAGTTATTCATAAAAGGGGAATTTTTTTGTAAAAAGGCCCTGGCATCCCCCCCCCCTTCTTTTGGGTGTCAATTTTCGCAAAACTCTTTCTTAGCGGATCTCAACTCGGTGAAAGAAACATGTTAACTAAATTTCAAACCTAGGTTTAATAGTTCGAAAACGGGATTTTCTTTTATCTATAACACCACTTTAACCCCTCGCAACTACCTTGGGGTTCAATTTTCGTTAAAGTCTCTTTTGTAACGCTTCCGTATTCCTTTAGAGGAATATACCAGCCAAATTAAAAACCTGTAGGTCTAATAGTTAAAAACGTGAATGTTTATCTACAATGGCACTTAACCCCTTGAAAACACCTTGGGGATCGATTTTGGCAAAACCTTTTCTTAGAGCATATATTTTATGAGCAACAGCCCCTCTAACTGATGGATCTTCAGTGGAGCCACGACTCGTTAAAAGAAACTCCAGATACGAATACGCGATCCAATGAACACTCGGCATATATATATTACACTATTCGTTAAAAAAAAGTCATTTGATTTGCTCATCACCAGAAATGGATTTCGTTAGTTTTAACTTCAAGGCTTTTGCATTCGTTGGGATAAAATTGAAACCAGAACGCCAATATATTGTAAAGAATTTTCACTGGTAGAGAGTAAATCAGCGTGCCTCTTGTATTTCGCCATGTTTTTTTAGATTTCATGATGATATAACGATATCATTCTGGTAGACTGTTTTAATTTGGTAACCCACATTCAATGAAAGGCGGATTTATTCCGCTAACAAGGGGAGGGCACGACTAAGGAAATTCATTTTGGGACGTGACTTGGTGTAGTAGTATTACTTCTTTAGGGTTTTCAACCCTCAATGTAATAGCACCAAATGGGCAGTCAATTCGGAGAAAATAGCCTTGAAATTTCATGCTTAGCTTTTATACAATTAAGTTTTCATTATCACCATCGACGATGTGGCATAGTTGGTAGTGCATCTGCTTGCTACTCGGGCGGATAGGGTTTGAGTCACGTGATAAACTTTTTTTTCAATTCATGTAATTATTTTTTTAAAAATAAATAAGTAGAAAAAGCAGGCACACTAACAACTATACCACTGAATCGATGAAGGTAATGGAAACTTAATTGTATAAAAGCTAAGCATGAATTTCGAAGGCTATTTTCTCCGAATTGACTGACCATTCGGTGCTTATACATTGAGGGTTTGAAACACCTGAAAAAAGTACTACTATTACACCAAGTCTCGTCCCAAAATGAATTTCCTTAGTCGTGCCCTCCCCTTGTAAGATCACGTGTTCTCTTTACCTAATTGCTACTCCTTAATTATAAACAGAAGATGTTTTTAAAAAGGCAGACGATTCTTTTTAGAATAATCTTTATTAAGATTTTGATTTTCATTTTCAATGCGATTTTATATTACTTTTTCTTTCTTTTTTTTTTTTGAAATTTGCATTCAGTTTTTTTTTTTTTTTTTTTTGCACAATATATGCAATTTGAAAATTTACATTCCTTTTTCTAAATGATTCTTGGAGCGCAAGGGAAAAGTATCTGTGATACAATGCTACACTGTGCTAACGGATTGATTCGAATTATTTTCCAAAATTTGATTCGCGAAAATGACCAGTATTTTTTTGAGAATAATTTGACTGTTGGATTTAGAAGGAAATGCCGCAACAGAGTAATGAATAGGCATCTTTTTAGAACAACGATAAAGAATAATTGAAGAAAGTAAATTAGGTATGATTCAGAGTTTTATGAAAACGAATACTTGAATTCGAAAAGCCAACTGTGATTTAATTTCTTTTGAGATTACTGTCTCAGAGTAGAAGCTTCTTGTGTGTTTGTGTGTGATCACACAACTAAAACTCAATTGCTGCATTTGACATTCAGTTCTATCCCAAATTACACAGAAACAGCAATTTAAAGAACGGTACTGCATCATCTTAATCTTAAAAAGTTTATTTTTTTCTCGGAAGAGCTAAAATTCTACCAGAAATTAAGTACGTTGTTTTTAGAGAATTGGTATAAATCTTTTATTTCTTAATGTTAAAATGTTTCATTAGTTCTGTAAATTTTAATAATTCTTTTTTATAAACGTTTAAATTTGTATATATTACATTATTATATATTGGAAGGAACCATTTTCTTATCTGTACGCTATTCGTTTTTGGCGTGATTTTAAAATCATTCCAAATGGAGTTTAGTGGCCAATCTAATGTTATCGTATTGTAATGTCATTGCTCTAAATCGGTGAAATTTTACAGGTGGAAAAATTCGAATCATAACCAATATTAAATTAATACCTACTTGCGTTGGTATTTTACAATAATATTTTTATATTCGAATTTCCTATTTTTCAATTTGTTATCAACTATTGATACATATCGATCATTTGGCGACTGCTTTAGCGGTCACCAAATAATAATAATAATAATAATAATAATTTACTATCTTTGCTAAGGGCACACTTATTTACCATTAGAACCAGTTTTCATATATTTCCGGATTTTATTTCAATTGATGGTCAGATTTTGTTCTTATATATAGATGGTCTAAATTTCTTAAGTACGGCGGTGTACATACACAAAACATTGCTTCAAAGATAAAATTCCAATGGATAGAGCAGAAGAAAATGGGGCATAACTCAGGTCGGTTTGGTAGCCCCAAAATTGTGTTAAAATTTTGCCAATTTAGGCGATAATACTCCAATATGCTACATTGATTTTATTGTTTTGCACTATGGTTTTTACGAATATGATTGTTACTTTTATTGTAGTAACCCTATTAGTTTCAAGCAATGAATTGGATTTAAAAAAAGCATTTAAGCTCCATTTTTCTATAATGGATGCTGTTATTGCAGTACTCGTTCTATTTTTACGATTTCTTTTCGTAGGATAATGGATATTTCAGAAATTATTGGGGAGTATATACCAGTATCACACACACTTTTGAAAAGTGTGTGCGCTTAATTATTACGGATCAATAAGTTTACCAAATTCGTACAGTTGGTTAATTTTATTTTCTAAGAGTTCGAAATTCTTTTTCAATCTTAGTTAAGATTTTGATGATTTCGGTCGTTATGAAATGCGATAAATGTAGAAAAAACATAACAGTTTTTTCTCAAAAAAGTAATAAATAAGACGGCCGAATTTTTTACTGTGGATCTTACTGTGCGAATTCACATTGCCATAATAACAAATCAAGCAGAATTCTTTTTTTTAATGGTAGCGAATTGTAGATTTCCACTGTTTTGCTTTCGATAAATGATTTTCTAATTTTTTCACCACTCTGCAATAACTCGTTGCTTCCCCCCTTTCCCTTAATACTTAATTTTTATTTTGGCCTTAAATTATTTTTTAAATTTTTTTTCTTTAGTCATTTTGAAATTCCTTATATTAATTTTCTTTATCTTAGTACTCATACTCTTCAGCCCCGTTTTACATGGGAAAATGTGAGTACATTTCTTATTTCAGTTTTTAAATTTTTTTTTAAATCGCTGTATTCTACAGTCCTTACCTGCTTCACATCAAATTTCAGTTACTTTTAAAAAAAATTCCCTACAGCCCGCGCGGTTTTTTAGACCTTGGTGGCCAATGGGATCAATCGATGGAGGTCCCATAACAATCTTCATAGAATTCAAAACAAACATTAAACTAACTTGTACGCGTTGTTCTCCTTGCAAAAGTTTAAAAAAAATTTCAAATTTCTTTATTGGGTAAAAATGTTTAAATACTATAACAAAAACTGTTTTTTTATGTTTGTATTATTAAATAAAATGCATTTTGTATAACTCTTTACGTTACTATTGTTGACAAATGAGTACATTTTAAGAGAAAGTTTCTGAAAGGAACAAAAGTTGGCAACAACGAGGCGCATGAACTGATTAGCTGGAAACATGAATGTATTTATTGTGTGATTGTGACGTCACATAAGTTTCTGAATTGATTGGCTAAAAACACGTGATTATCATTACCATGTAACTATGACGTCCCATGAATTTATTTGGCGTTATTAAAACCGTGCCCAAATAGGCCTTTGGCGAGTAGCTTACCCATAACAAATTAGTTACGAAAATGGATCATTTGACTTAAAAGAAAACATTAATTTAAAATTAGATATTTTTTCTGTTTTGCAGTATTTAAATTAAAAAAATATGCATCTTAAAATGAACTGCCAAATAAATCTTTTCAAATTTATGTTAAAATTATTTAATTACATTTTCTGTTCTCTTCGAAAGCTAATACTCTACATGTTCATGATTAAAAATAAATTAATTCTGACAAGAATTTAATTAAGAACTCCATTAGTGGTAGTTTGCTCAAGTCAAGAGATCCGTTAAAGAAAACAAGCAACATTTTAATACAGATGAAATTTTGAGTGTTTCGAAACAGGTAGAATGAATTAAATTTTGCTTTCTATATAAAACTTCCGTGATTATAACCATGGAAACACACTAGATTACGCAAAAAGTATGAATAAAAAAATATTGCTATCTTGATTTGAAATTTTTTTTTAAACAATTGTTCTAGTAGAACTTTTTCAGAAGTATAAAAATGATTTCGCTCCTTGTCTGTGGAAAGAATTTAAAGTACATTCCTCACATAGACAGTTTTCTCTGTTAGAAATTAAATTTGGAATGTTATCACATAGTCGGGAATATTTTTTTTTCTCTTTGTTCAATGGTTATATTTTTGTTCTGTAGACTTTTCGATTGTTTGGAAACTTTAATTTCAATCTTATTTTTGGGGTTGATAATGTTTCTTTTTGCACAGATATTTTCTCAGGTGTTTTTTATATTCTACTTATGTTATTATGTGATAAAATCAAATTTAAGCATAGTTGGAATACAAATTTTTTACTGTTGAAACTATGTTTCTACCATAGTGTTTTATCCACAATTCATTATTAGTACTTGTGTTATTTTCAATTTGTGTTTAAAATTTATTTGGAGATTTTTCCTGTTCCTACTCTATTATAGCTCACTCTCTCCCTATATATATATATATATATATATATATATATATATATATATATATATATATATATATATCTTGTTAAAATTTTCAATCGTTAATAAAATACTTTCTATTCATCGAATCAAGTATAAATAAATTTTTAAAACTTGTAATGGATGACACTTGATGTTAAGGCAGTTTTTTAAATATTAATTAATTAATTGCCGATTAATTAATTAAATTAATTACCAGTTTTCGACGCCAACTTAGATATGTCTCCATTGTTGTAACAATGTAACTGCTAAAGCCATGACAAAAGTTGACGTCAAAAACTGGTTTTTCAGCCAAACTAGCCAAACCGGGGGTGCATTGTTACAACAATGCTGACAAATCATGCTCTTTTTTAAAATTCATACTGTTAGTTCCCTCTCCTCCTATGTATATATATATATATATATATATATATATATATATATATGCAAATTTTAAATCGTTAATAAAATACTTTCTATTCATTCATTCAAGGTAGGAATTGACTTAAATTTTTTTATATTACTTGTTAAGAGTTATGAACGCTTATAAATGTTTCACCTTCCTTGATATTTTAACGTTTTTTTAATTATGTTGTTTCATGTAGATGGCTCAATTTATCACGGTCACATTATAAATGCATTCACGTGTTTTTCATTGAATTCGAAACTGACATTAGACTTACACTTTTTCTTACATTTAAACCATTAAAATTAAAAATTCTAAAATTGTGCTTAGTTTAAAAAACTGAAAACATACTTTATTATTATCATTCACAACAAAAATAACTTAAACAATTAGTATTTTAAAAAGTTGAACATACTACGTTTAATAAATAATTTCTCCTCAAAACAGAATGTTATTCCAGAATGCTACTGTATTATATGTTCTTCCATCAAGTGTAAATATGTGAAGATTTCGGGCACTGGACACATACTAACAGATTACAAATAGCTGCCCATAGGAAAAGTATGGCTTTTCCAAATGCACCCCTACTACTATGCTTACACCTGCGCTTTGTTAATAGTAACTGCAAAACTGAGTTTGATTTATGAAATGGTAGGTCAGTGGGGATAATTGGAATTCAAGGTATAACACACTTTCCCCTTTCCCGACACCTGTTAAAATAGTGGCACCAAGTATATTCTACATCAATTTTGTGATCCGAAGCCTCGTTCCATTACATAGTCGAGGAGCATTGAGATTTTGAATAAGCATAACTGGTTCATTTAGTTTTAATTGAAGTTTATGTGAGGGTACACCCGAAAGTTCAAGCAAATTTAAGAACTCCGAGGGATATGATCCCTCCATGATCCATCGGGGGATCCATGGTCTTTAAATCAGCATTAAAATTCACGTCATTATTGCTTTTAAGGAATCAGAGGAAGTACCTCAACATCTACAATCTTAATAACGTACGAGGACTTTAAAAACATCAAAATAAGGACGAGGGAGAGAAATTCATCCCCCCCCTCCCCACACACAGTTGGTTTCAACAATGCAGAGCTATAGAAGTAGTTCTTATGTGTATTTCAGTGTACCTTACAAAGCTTGAAACCAGTTTTTTTGAATAAATCCATAACAATTTTAACATTTGCAAAGATATTTAAAAATTATATAAATAGTCTCTTCTCTCTTTCTAAAAAATACAAATGCAATATTTTGCATTAAAAAGGTTGAAAATCAACATATTAAAAAACTGTTACAAAAAGGAACTATTTTATGATAATAATTTTTGTACACATCGTTATATAAGTATGGACTCCTTTTAAGAACCTGTATAAGCAATTTTACTGCACGTTCGATTCATAATTATACTGCGTATCGTAATGCCGCATAGAACTTTTGGAGAAAACTTTTTGCTTAGATTATCTGTATAGATTCGCACAAATCAACTAACGAAGATGATATATTTATAAATTCTAATGCTTGAGCACTCACGAGAGAATGTATAAAGGGATTAAATCTTACTAAGTTTTAAAGTTCAATTTTTGAGTTATTAATTTTCAAAGATTGAATTTATTCCAAATATCCAATATACTAAAATGAATTCGAAAAATTAATGCTTAACATTTTATTAAATCCACATATTATCTAGCAATTTCCGTCTAGCTATATATTTCATACCAGTCGTGTTGTAAAAACAGAAACATTAGACATCTAAAGCTTTTCTCAATGACTTTTATTTCAATTAAAATACTTACGGATTTTAGTATTTTAGTTAGGTATCTGACTGCCCTAAAATTGTGAATTTTGCCAAAAATCGACAAATTTTTTTATGCTTTCATTTTATAGACCTTATTATTTTCCGTTCTCTAGAACAAAAGCTACAAGTGTTTTAGTAAAAGCAGAAGACATTACTTTAAGCAAGATGCCATACTTTAAAACGCGTTTTACTCGAAATGTGTTTTTTAAAAAATGCCCAAACGGGGCCAGCGATTGTTCAAAAAGATTTGAAAATAATTAACTGAACTTTTTGTGTATGTTCTGTATAATACTAGAAGTGTTTTAACCTTCAGATTTATCAATCACAGTTTTATTACAAAATTTACAGTCCCTTATGTGAATATAATCACTGTTTTTTAAAGCAATTTTATATAATAACTAAAATAAAGTGCTCTAGTTTTTGTAAAAATTGAAATATCTCTTATCCTGAAAGTCATTTCGAAACTGAATAATATGCATTGCAATACATCAGAATTGAAAATTTGTTTATAAAAGTTTGGTACAGAATGGGCCCCGTTAATGTTATTTTTTGTAAATTTTTACCCATTTTAGTAATAATAATTTCTTTTTATCTGCTTAAATTTAGCATATTTTTCTTAAAATGTACTAAATAAATCTAAAAACCGCAAAAAATCCCCATATCTCCATTACTTTTTTTAAAAAAAGTTGTCGCAAGTATAGTAGGATACCTTAATATTGCTGATCTGTATTTAGTCTAAGTTTGTGTTTCACGATCAGAAACTATACTGAAAGTTTCTGAAAAGCAAGATTTCTTTTGGGATAATTAGCAATAATTAACTGAATGTAAGTATGTAACAACATCTTGTTAACAATCATGTGTATATACCATTATTTATAATCTAAACTGTCATGAACGTATTTCCACTCTTCAGTTTAAATGTTATACGTAGAGAGATGTCATTTTTGGCACTTTTTAATTAGATTCATTAAAACGGAATGATAAATCATCATTTAAAATTATTAATAACTTAGATTGCTTTCATTTTTCTTTGGTAATGATGTTCTTGCTAGCAGAGATGAAGAAGGTTGTGTGATTTTGCTTTTTGTTGTTTCTTAATTAGTTCAATTTAGAAAGAGATTAATAGCACCGTTCGGAGCAAAGGTTGGCCTCTGACATCGCTTAAATGTTTTTAGTTTAATTATAAAAAATATAGGTTATATCTCCATGAAGAATCCAGCAAAACATTTTCTCCGTTCGTCTCCAGATCTATCGGGAGATTAGTGTATGGTTGTCGCAAATGGTTTAAAAAGTTAAATGGAGCCATCACTGGAGCTTTTTAGAACTCGTCAAACACAATCAGTCGTCTTCAGATGTACTTACTCGACAGGGAAACTCTCTCTTTTGCTTGCTCTTTAATATTACACTTTTGGATTACAAAGTATTTTGTAATCCAAATATCAATAGTAGTGGACATATTTTTTCTAAATCTATACAACTTTTAGCCTATGCTGATGATATTGGTATAATTGCTCGTATCCTCCCTGCTCTAAAAGAAGCCTTTCTTGCCCTTAAGATTTCAGCAAGTCGAATGGGTCTTGTTATAAATGGAAAAAAAAAGACTAAATATATGCTATTTTCAAAAGACAGAATCCCAAATCCTTTTCTTGAAGTAGATTCATATGCATTTAAAGCAGTTAAAAGTTAACCTACTTGGGACCCATTATTACCTCTGATAATAGAATATCTTATGAAATCCAGATTCGCTTATACCTGGCAAATAAGGCTTTTTATGGACTGAGAAGGTTTTTAAAGTCATAATTTCTTTCAAGAAACACAAAATTTTTAATTTACAAAACTCTTACTAGACCAGTTCTGACATATGTATCTGAGACCTGGACAATAACAAAAATGGATGAAAATCAAATAGCCTTCTTTGAAAGGAAAATACTGCGAAGTATATTTGGAGGTGTAAACGAAAATAATATCTGAAGAAGAAGATACAATTTTGAATTATATAGATTTTATAAACAGCCTGCCATCATTAAACACATAAAAATAAATTGAGATGGCCCATAGAACTCGAATGCTTGATGATAATGTTGTCAAAAAGATACTACAGTTCAAAGTCACTGGGATTCGGAAGCGTGGAAGACCAGGGCTGTGATGGACAGACTGAATGGAATCGGACTTTAAGACTATAAACGAGAAAATTTGGAGAACGAAGGTGAATGAGAGTTAACTGTGGAGGAATATTCAAAGGAAGGCACTGGCCCACGAGGGGCTGTCTTGCCGGATATGATCATGATGATGAGATGTACATACTTTCTCTAAAATGTTCTTCTGTACATTTATGTAATAATGATAGCCTGTGCTCATTGTCATGAGCTCATGGCCTGAGTGTCGTGAGTTCGAGTCTTAGTGTCACTGAAGACGCACCGTGCTGATACACATTAAATCAATCGAGGCTCAAAGTCTACAAGTTAGCTTGGTGTGGTAGTTTGAAGAGAGAGTTATATTTGCATTGCATTATGAAGCTGCACGAGAGGTATTGGAGGTGGACCTCGTAATTTTGAACAATGGTCACGTGACGAAGATGGCACCTGAGCTGGCATCTCTCTCGTAACTTCCACACCACTGACGGGAGGACGTTTGAGCCCCGACATATTTAACGTGCATCGGCCCTCTGTGCTCGGTGGGTCTTCAGCGGTACAGGTTCGAACTCATGACAAGTCCGTGACCTTGACCACTAGGCTACCGTGGTCTTATGAGGTAGTTTGAAGAGGAAGGTGCCTCGTCACTTGACCGTAGTTTAAAATTACGATTCCATCACCAGTAGCCCACGTTTTGCCTTATAGTGAAACGATAATAAGCACTAGGAGCGTAGCTACCACCGTATCAATGGTACGGGGCCCCCTAGTTATAGGGGCCCCAGCATGTGTAACTACAGTCTCACTAACTGGACTCCCATATCTAAAAAGGGGCTCCTAAGGAATTTTGATACAGGGCCCCCTCTCAGAGCTTGCTACGCCAGTGATAAACACTTACTAGCTGTGGTACAGTTTAAACAGTTATACATCTCCTTATGTTATGACTTTGGTGTTGAATTGGATTTAAAGTTCATCATTCTTCACAAATCCACATGACAAGTGTTTAGTGGAATCAGGATTTGAACTTATGACAGAGGTTTTCTAAGCAACCTAATTCAATTCTGTTATACCTTAACCCAGAAAGTTAAAACTTCCCTCAATAATTGAGCATAAAATTATACCTATGTTGAGCATGTTTGCTAACTTTTAAAGACCGATTAAAGTAATTAAATATATTTATGCACTCCCATACCCGAGCTTATATTCATCTTAAAACTTTTGTCTAGTTGATTATTTACTAACGTCACCCATACAAGGAACACAAGGACTATTGGCGACGGGTTTCATAATTTTGAGCCAAGTGAAAAGAATGACACTTGAACTGGGACCCTGCGCTCTAAAATTTCACATCAGACCACAATGTGATGACTTTGAGACTCAACAGATATCGTGTGTATTCTCCTCGATGCAAGCTGAGTCCTTAACGGAATCGTGATTAAAATGCAAAAATGATAGGAGCTTGCGAATATGACCAATCAGATACCTCGGTATGAAAAGTTTTTCTATTTTAGAAGAATTTTCAGTTTTTTTACTGTATTCTCTGACACGCACAAACATGAAAGCCCGTGCACACAACCTTAAATGTTATATTTTTGTCTCTAAAAAAGAAAGAAAAAAATAATAATTTTTCATTCAGAGCAGAAGAAAGATTTTTCGCATTTAAACAGATGGAATTAAGAGTAGTTGCGTAAGTTTCGATTTTTAAGGTATCTGTACACCTTCAAAACGTCATTTTTGCCGAAATTTTCGATTTTTGAATTTTGATTTTATTTTTAAATTTGAACGTTTTTCTTTAAAATGGTGCTTAAATTTTGTTTCTATCTAATTTAGAACTTAAGTTATGGGGATTTGAATTTTACTCGGTAGCTACTTTTTGAAACCGGAAGTACAAGTCTACATTCCGGAAGTTGAAATAAATGTTTGTTTACATTTTTATTTTACAAAGTATTGCTTAAATATGCAATAGTAGAAAATTTATACACTTTAAAATATGAATTTGAGTTTTCAGAATCTTCAAAAATATAATTGGCAACAGGTTTTAACTAATATTTTTATCCAGAATCTGGCAGGAAAAGAGAATGTGTTATTGTTTGTTTACATTTGCTTACGATTGCGCAGCACTTTCTAAGTTTCTGTTAAATCCTTTTTTATAGCTGAAAAATTTAATTTTTTTCATTTAAAATGGGAAATTTAAAACGCAGAATTAGTACTAAGAGAAAACGAAAATTTCGTGGCAATGGATCTACTAATAAAGATTCCAAAAATTGTAGCTCAACATCCACCAACGCCAGTTCTTCAAAGATCAAAATGCCTGCTGTTTTTGATGAGGAAATGGCAGAGTATGAGCCTAAAACACTTACAGAAAATAGAATCATAGATATTGATGTCCTCTTAAATGTTTTTTTACAACTTTGTTGCCCAAGATGTTTCGAAGAAGGCTTATTGCTTTCTGAGGATTCAAGGTATGGTTTGTGTTCAAATTTTGTTATAAGGTGTAAACATTGTAACTTTTACTCAGTGTTTTCTAGTTCAAAGAAAACTTTAAACTGTCCTGAAGTAAATACAAGATTTGTTTATGGTATGAGACAAATTGGTAAAGGTTTTTCTGCTGGGTTTAAATTATGTGGTACGTTAAATTTACCCAGGCTCAGTAAAACTGCGTACACTAATCATGAGAACAAACTCATGTCTGTGATTTCAGAAGTTAGTGAACTATCAATGCAAAAAGCAGCTTCTGAACTGTTAGTGCTACATCCTTCTAAAAATAAAATAGTTGAATGTAGTGTTTCAGTTGACGGAACATGGCAGCGTAGGGGTTACACTTCCATGAATGGGTGTGTCGCAGCTTCGTCAGTTGACACTGGTAAAGTAGTGGACATTGAAATAATGTCGTCATATTGCCCCATCTGCAGAAAGATTTCTAAAATGCCTAAAAGCATTGAATCGGAAACTTTCGCAGCAGATCACGTATGCCATAGCAATTTTCAAGGTTCTGCGTTGAAAATGGAAGCTGCTGGTGCAACTAGAATCTTCCAACGTTCTATTGTGAAGCGAGGCCTTAAATATGCACAATATTATGGTGACGGGGATTCCAAGGGCTTTATCAGTGTCAAAGATACTTATGGTAAAGATAGTGTCACAAAATATGAATGCATCGGTCATGTTCAAAAGAGAGTAGGTGCGAGATTGCGCAAACTAAAGTCAAAAAATAAAAATCTGTCTGGTAAAGGCAAACTCACCGACTCTTTTATTGACCAATTGCAAAACTATTATGGAATTGCTGTTCGTAGCAATGTTGGAAACCTCTCCGGTCTTCAACAAAATGTTATTGCGGCCCTATTTCATTGCTCATCAAGTGCCAAGAAACCCATGCATGGACAGTGTCCCATCGGTAAAGATAGTTGGTGCTACTACCAGCGAGCACTATCTTGTGGCCAAAAGCCAAAAGAAAAATAAAAATTCATTAGATAAACCTTTATAAACATGATTAAGCCTACATATTTAGAATTATGTACCAAAGAACTACTAACTAAATGTCTGCATGGCAAAACGCAAAACTCAAATGAGTGTTTTAATGGCATTATATGGCAGAGAGTACCGAAAGAAGTTTTCGTGTGCCTCAAAGCTTTAAAATCTGGTGCATTGGATGCTGTTATACAATTTAATGATGGGTACAAGGGTTGTGTTGACATTTTAAAAAAAACTTAATATAACTCCTGGTTATTTTACTTTAAAATCATACAAACATCTTGACGTAAAAAGAATTAACGATGCAGAACGTCATTCAACACCAAATGTAAAGCAGCGTAGAAAAATTTTAAAAGCAACCAGGTTGAAAAAAAATCAATGTTTTAGAGAGTAAAGAGGGTGTTATTTATAAATCAGGGGCCTTTTAAGTATATCTAATTGTGTTTAATATTAAAAATTGCAGTTTAAAGTTTATTTCTGATTTATCTCAAAATGCATTTTTTTAACGTATTGGCATCTGACAACGTAAATATCAGAAAAAGTTGTGAACCAAATTTGTTTAAACTTTACAAGTACATTAATTTTATAGATTTAAAGAACCCCTACCATTTTCATGTTTATAGAGAGTTGATATGTTTTTAGTAACTAAGGTGTATATCATGTCTCGTAATAAATTTTTAGTGATTTTTCAATGTTCTTTTACTCGAACCTTGATAAAAATTGTAATAATTTGATTATCATTAGGAAAATGGTACCAGCCCTAAAAAATGTTATGATGATCAACATCAAATTTACAGAAGAGTGATATTTTTGTTTTCATTTGAGTTATGTGCGTTATTCTAACAATGAATTTAATTACAATTTTCACTATGTTTTTCTCCCTAAATTTTTTTTTTGTGTTATAAGTAAAATATTAAATGTATTTTTCATAGTTTTAAGTTATGTTTCATCAGTAAAAAATATTTTAATAGCAAATATTACAGTTTTTCAAAAAATTTTCTTCGAAGGTGTACAGATACCTTAAAGAAATTTCTTACTTTTAAAAATAGAATTTGTGATCTTAAAAACAGCAGTTGTTTTATCATTAATGTACTTCGGAAAACTCAAAAAATCTTTTTTTTGTTGTACAAAGAAAAGAACACAATTGAAGGCAGCACTTATTTAAACGAAGGATGAGAAAAAAAAATGTGCTATCTCAAATAGCATTCACATAATCCATTTCAAAAGAATACACCCGAACTTCTGATTAAAAACTTTTATAAGCCTGTGAAGCTGTTGGTCTAATCGGCACCCCTCTTTCTCCGTCTTGCGCGGCTAAAGATGTATGTGTGTGGGGGGGGGGGGGAACAAAACATCACCAACAACTTCCATAATAACAATTAGTTTTATTTATCCTTTTAGCACACTTAAACAATCACAAGTGAAACTACAAAAGGAAACCTAGGAATGATAAAGCGTTACCTAATCTCAATACCCAACTCTAAGTTAACCCGACTACGTGAACTAGGTAAGGAGAACAAGCACTAATGAACCGATAACTAATTCTAATATCATGAATCTTAAATCTTCAATCTAATAATTTAATCTCTTAGCAATTACTTCCTTAACTCGCGCTATGCTTGTCAATGAAATATTCCAATATTCACACTTACGTAACAGCTCCCCGGCTCCTTCTATATTACATCTACAAAACCTAGACTTTATGTAGTCAAACTAATTTAAATATCACGGTTTCTTCTTGAAAGGTTGTGAATTAATGTGAATGCTAGCCCCAAAGTTTCCTTATGAGGATTAGTAGGAAAATGACTCGAATAGACCCGTTACAAGCCTACCACGAAAACATTAATGTATTGATTTCTTTCACAAGTGGTTGAAGAAATGCCCTCCTTAGAAGAAAGAATAGCCATCGTTTCCAGGAAACTTGGTGGTAAAACAAATGAAGAGGTGCGTCAGCTGTCAGCCACCAACAGGGGCCAATATCAAGCTACATGTGAACAAATTCAGGTAAAGTCTCTTGACGGTATCGTTAGATGTTAATGGTCGTCCAGGACGTTTTTCATACGCCAAGCTACCGGTTCATCTGAATTTTCTCACAAGCAACCTGACATTGGCCCTTGTTGGTGGCTGTTTTCCTATTTTAACTGGTACACTAAACACTCCTCTTCATATATTTTACCGTTCACTTCGCGGAAAACGATAGATATTCCTTCTTTTAAGAAGAGTATTACTTTAAACACCTGTACATTATTATCAATACCTTAGTGTGGACAATACATTCATGAAAATGGATCTTTATTTCTAGAACACCCTGTAATAATAAGACAAGCACAACTCTATTTAAATTATTCACCCTATTTCAAAATTACTTAAAAATTTTCATGAAAAGGATCTATAGCTGTCAGCTGTCCATTTAGCTTTTTACAGCTATGTGAGCCTAAAGAAACCTTAAATCTACAAATTTTTCATCCAGTCACAGTCCTTGTTTTTTTTAAAAAGGTTCATTTTGACTGTAATAAAAACAGGTGTATGGATGTTGTTCAATAATTCATCCAACAAGGAAACATTGTTTAGTTTTGCGAGAAAGAAATCTCTTTCTGGTTGGTTAGGATTCTTGTTTAGGGTATGGTCATTTGGATTTGATTAAGGGATTATTTATGTTCTACTCTGATACAACATGAGTGGCCGCGGTAGTCTAGTGGTCAAGGTAATGGACTCGTGACCGGCGTGTCAAGAATTAAAGCCTAGTACCAATGTAGACCCGCCGTGTAGGGGTGCGATGCACATTAAATCTATTGAGAGCTCAAACGCCCTCCCGTTGGTGTGGAGTGGTAGTTAGGAGAGGGCGATGCCAGCTCATTTGTCGTCCTCGTCACTTGACCATGGTTCAAAATTACGAGGTTCATCGCCAAAAGCCCTCGAGTAGCTGAATAGTGTGACATTAATATTCACTCACTCATTCACTAATACAACATGAGAGATATACAAGGGCTGTTTTTTAAGTAAAATCCGTTTTTTTAAAAAAAATAATAAAAAAAAATTTTAATTCAAGAGGATTTTCAAAACTTAGTTCTAAGTTATGACAAATACATTAATAAACTCGGTAACAATGTAGAAAAATAGGCAAAAGTATGTACAATCCTAAAATAAAGGTTTTTTGAAAATAAATAGTGTTGTTATTGTTTAAAAAACAAACGGACCTTACTTATAAAAAACAGCCCTCGTAATTTGGTGTTCATTTGAAAGATTAATTATTGACAATTGACCAGGATAAAGAGGCATCATCCGTAAAATATATTGATATTTAAGACATTTTAATTTCAAAGTTTGGGCAAATATTTTATAGGATATTTGTAATTTACACATGCCACTTAATAAATATTGTGAAAAAACCCATGTAAAATGCGTGTCTTACATAGAAGTTTAAACCGAAGTACAATGATATAGGTAATGAAAAATATGGCAGGCCAAATAAATGAATGTCTTCTCTGTGAATGATTATAATACCGGGGCGAATTATGGAAACACCTGCATGATAAGATGAGAAAATAAGATTTTAATTGGGCGTTGTACCTTCCATTGCATTTAACAATTACTCATATTCGAAATGGAAGATATGCAAACAAGTTTCAAACATTTTCTGGACTTACAAAGAACCATTAATAACGCCAGAGATTTCTTGAGTGACAGCAGTGGTTGAAATCTATTTATCATTCTTCTCTCCGATGTGACTCATAAGAGTTGAGTAACATTTACGCTGAAAGACGCTTGAATTTAGATTTATGTTTTGATAAATAAGATTCAGTGCATTTGGTGGGAGTGCATTGTGGTTTCATAACCTTCTAAAATAGAATACCCTCCTTTTTCTGGAAACAATGCATGAGTTCTTGAATTGAAGTAAGAATAATCAAGATAAGTAAAAGTTTTGGTTCATTTTTTAGAGGGGACGATTAGATTTGAGAGACATTAATATTTCTCTGGTCGTTCTGATTCATATCAAATTAATATTATCCTACAAAAATTATACCATTGCATGTGAGATTTGTTTCAACTTTGTTTAAGAATGATAAAAAAGATATTAAGGTATCCGAACACGTTCGGAGTACTTTTTAACAAAATAGCATACTAAAACATTATAAACGTTCTTTTAGGACTCAATACCAATAAATATTATTATTTAACGATCAAAATTTAAAATAAATTACATGAATTTTACAAAAATTGTAATTATAAGTGAAATTTTAGCAATATTTTTTAAAAATTTCAAAGTCGTTAGAGAAAAAAGTAATACACATATATTATTAAAAGTATTACTAAAACAAAATAGATGCATTTATCTAGAAAATGTACAAAATTTTTAATTTTTTATTAAAATTTGAAAATTTTAGAGCTGATTGAGAAAACATTATAAGAAATGTTACATTTTTTTATGAGACCATTATTTAAATAACAAGCCATAACTCAAAAAGTATTCATACAATAAGAAATATTTTAGTACATTCTCTAGAAAAAAACATAAATATCAGGTTCATAAAATTTTATTGAAATACATTCGTAATATTTTGAGTTATCAGACTCGCCATCATATATTTTGAGCAATTTAAATGCCCACTTCTGGTAGATCAAAAACCCACTTCCGGTTTTTTTTAAATTTATAAAATGGATTGTAACTTGGCCTCTAGGTAGTGTAGAAACAAAACAAATTATGTTTCGTAAAGTCAAAAGATAGCTCTATTCAATAAAATAAAAAGCAAAAATATCTGTCTTGACTGAATTTGTTCCTTTTCAACGTGTTCGGATACCTTAAAATAGTACATAAGATTTACTACACCCGTTTTTCTTGAATTCAATCCGATATCATCCCGATAATGACATTTTGATTAGATTAACTGCAAGACTTTGCTTAATTGATTTACTTAAGGTGACTGACTACGATAGGAACCGTGATATTGAAAAAGCATTAAATGAACAATCTTTTTAATATCTAGTGTAAGATGAATTAGAAAATATATACATTTAAAATTGTTTTAAGCATATTATTACAAGAAAAAAAAATACAGTAGAACCTGTTTTTGTGTGGTCCTTTTTTATGTGATTTTATTTTTTTTGCGATTTTTTCATTGCAATCTCTTTTAATGCGGCATATGAATTTCAAAGGCTTTGGCGCCGCACTGTTGGCCTGACTAATGCTTTCTATCAAAGTACCAGTGGAGTAACGGAGGATAGGTCCCTTCCCGCACAGTCAGATTTTTCTTTTAATATTTTATAAATTAGATAAATAGTTACTTGGCATTAGTCAGGCCTTGGGGGCCCCCTAGAGTCCCGCCTCCCCCCGCGAGGTGGGGGTTGTGGGGGGTGTACGTTACACCACTGTAATGTACATATATACACTTCAAGGCGCTCTGTTCATTTGTTATAAACAGTCTCCCGACAATGCGCGTTCAGTTGTTTTCTCTCAACGCGCCAGCAGCCCGCACTTGATTGAAGACGAAACTTTCAATAACAGTGGTAACATCAATAATTTAATAGATTTTGTAGACGGACAAAAGAATAAACGGATTATTTGAGACGGATAAAATATATGCAGGGATACAGCTTTCGAACAAATTGGGAAAGCATTTTCTTAAAAAATAGATATCAATTCCGAAAGGACTATGAAATTTCAAAAAGAGCTTCAATCACGCATATCTGCATTTTCTTTAAAAATAGATATCAATTCCGAAAGGACTCTGAAATTTCAAAAAGAGCTTCGATCACGCATATCTGGTTATCGTGACATTTCCAACCGACCTTAATCGCAAAAACTTCTCTTACTTTATGGTGTTTAAAAGTAAATCAATGGATTTTGTATCTTCAAGTGACGAAAGCGATGTTGAACTTATTCATCACAGGAGGATGAACGCTTTGGATTACGCAGTGAGTTATGTGTGTGAATTTTGAAAACTTCTCCATATATACAATGAGAGACTAAATGTTTTAAACATGTTTCCATGTGTAATTTAATTATTTACTTTGTTATGGAAGTACTTTCTCATAAATTTCGTAAGTTATTGGTGTATTTTCAAAGTGCGGCCCTCTCCACCGCATGAAAAAATTTCTATAGTATTTCGACAAATTCGTTCGTTATATGTAAGAATTCATGAATTTTCGAATAATTTTTGTGTGGTTTTTTTTTATGCAGGCCCTATCTACCGCGCAAAAATAGGCTTTACTGTATTTAAATACAATTTTTTGGCAAAAAATGAAGAAAGAATGATTCATTTTCACATCGTTCTCCTTTTAATGAAAAATGTTACTACAATAGCAATATTTTGTCTGTATATAGCTGAGACTTTTATACCGGGGTTGAACCAAGATTTTGGAAAAATTCACATTATTTTCAGAGAGTTACGACCAACTGAAATAATGAGGAATTTTTTGGCCGTGAATTCTTTTAGAACATCTTGAAATTCTATGTTCTTCAAGACATAGTATTCAATGGCCATAATAGCAAGTGAGTTTAGTCTTTTGCAGCGTCAACTGTTTCATATATATAAACTGAGCTAACTAATAATATAACTTAATCCAAATTAAGCCTTGATTATATGCCAATATCAGGAAAATAAAAGCTAAATAACCTACCAAGATGTTCTGTACTCTGTATGCAATCGAAAATCCGAAGTCTGGACGAAGTCTGTGGAGAAACTACTCATCAGAAGGTTTAAATTGGATACAAGACGATGTTTACGTCTCAGACTTGAACTCTTAACATCACAGACTTCGCTCGGATATTTTTGGACCACTAACAGAAAATAGAACACGCTCTTGAGGGCCCCTAAATAGCGCGGGGCCCGTTCGCAATTGCCTACTCTGCCTAAACAGTAATCCGGCATTGATCACAAGGATTCAGATTTGCATAGCAACTCATGATCGGAAATGTCTTTGCTCGGCGCTAGGTGGCGTTCTTCACAAGTGCATTGAAGGAAACAAATCTGCATAACCGCAGTCATTTGAGCTGTAACCGCCCCAGAGGAGTATGGTATGTTTTACGAAAACCTAGCTAGCAGATATGCACCTGATTTACGGATTGGCAGTAGGAAATGCATGAGGAACAGAAAGATTGTATCTCGAAAAGTACCCACAGAGAGATGCACCGGACCAACAGATGTTTAGTAATTTGCATCACAATTTTTGTGAATATGGATTATTACGAGGCAATAGACATAGTGAGGGCGTGCCACGAGTGACTCGAACTCCCAGCAGAGAGCAAAATGTGTTGGATACCGTTTGAACGTATCCAAGTACCAGCGTTGAGCCGTAGCTGCTGCCGTAGGAGGATCCCGCAGTAATATTCATCGTGTTTTGTAATACGAAGGCTTACACCCATACCATCTTCAAAGAGTACCATCACAGCATATGTAATATCTTTGACCAATAAATATTTCGGATGATCTCAGCCTTGCGTCTCTTCGTTTTTTGTTCCTGACATATTACTTTCCCACGACGTTTCCGCCCATAGATTACTCCATGCAAATATGAATCCTTATGAGGTTCCCTATTTCCCCTTAAATCAAACTACCCTAAAATTGTGAATTTTGCCAAAAATTGACATTTTTTTTTATGATTTTATTTTGTAAGCCATCTTATTAGCCTTATAAAAATACCAAGTTTATTATTTTCCACTCACTAGAACGAAAACTACAAGTGTTTTAGTAAAAGCAGATGCTATTACTTTAAGTAAGATATGTTATACTTTAAAACACGTTTTACTCGAAAAGTGTTTTTTTGAAAATGCTCAAACGCGGCCAGCGATTGCTGAAAAAGTTTTGAAAATAATTAACTATATATGTAAAATATTTTGTGTACGTTTTGTATAATAGTAGAAGTATTTTAACCTTCAGGTTTATCAATACCTGTGTTTTATTACAAAATTTGCAGTCCCTTATGGTAATATAATCGCTGTTATTTTAAGCAATTTCATATAATAACTAAGATAAAAAAAAGTGCTCTAGTTTTTGTAAAGATTAAAATATCTCTTATCGTGAAGGTCATTTAAAAAAGGAATACCATAGGAACACATCAGAATTGGAAAAATTGAAAATTTGTTCATACAATTTTGGTACAGAACGGGCCGTGTTTGTGTTATTTTTTGTAAATTTTTACCCACATTTTAGTAATAATAATTAATTTTTATCTTCTTAATTTACCATACTTTTCTTAAAATGTACAATACAAATCTAAAAACCTGAAAAAATCCCCATATCTCCATTTTTTAAAAAAAAAGTTGTCACAAGTATTCGGATACCTTAATGTTTGTCCCAGTAATCCTGGGACGCCCTATTCATGTTTTACTATTTAGGATGCTTAGATGAGTGTGAATATTCAAAACACCTTTTCTGGAGTGTTATTGCAGAAGTAAATAAATTGTTTTAGAGTTAAAAAAGACGAGGGCTCGAAGCTCGATTGCTTGTTGAATAACAAAGCTGAACGACGTCAAATTCAGCTTTATTGTTTTGTGGTTGATCAGAATTATTAGATACTTTTAGTGTCGTACACAAAAGGGGGGTTTGAGGGGCTCAAACCCCTCCCATACAGCAAAAGCCTTTTAATTTTTAACGTAAGGATTAGCATCAGCGTTTTCGTCTACACGTTTTTTTCAATTACTACTATTATAGTTCACTCTTTCCCT
Source organism: Trichonephila clavata (assembly GCA_019973975.1). Taxonomy (NCBI): domain Eukaryota; kingdom Metazoa; phylum Arthropoda; class Arachnida; order Araneae; family Nephilidae; genus Trichonephila; species Trichonephila clavata. Next base: position 49,284 of record BMAO01002613.1, read on the forward strand.
CTATATATGTATATAGAAATTGACATATATACCTTGTTCAAATTTTCAATCGTTAATAAAATACTTTCTATTCATCCAATCAAGTTTAAATACATTTTTTAAAACTTGCACTGGATGACACTTGATGTTAGTACAGTTTTTTCAAATATTAATTCATTAATTAAATTAAAAAATGAATAAATAGTAACAAAAAATAATAGTCCAACAGCATAATATATAGAAAGGAAATACGTTTTTTGTGCTCTTGTAGCGCAATGGATAACACGTTGGACTTCTAATTCAAAAATCGTGGGTTTGAATCCCACCTGGGATGGCCTCACTTTTGAGTATGGGATTTCTTTTTTACTATACTGTTTTATTAGAATAATTAAATTTAATTAATGAATAAATAGTAACAAACAAACAAATAAAATATCCCAACACCCTATATAGAAAGGAAAATGGAAAATTGCAAGGAAAATCGCTTTCTATTTTATCACTTAATATTGCGATTCTGTGTCGTATGTATATACATATTTATATTAACTGTAACTGTTTAATAAAAAGTAACTAAAATAAAGTTTTTCTTTGTTGACCTAAGTAGGAATTGACTTTTTTATATTACTTGTTAAAATATAGCCTTCTCTTTAAAAGTAGTCTTTTCACGCCATTGGAAATGTTGATAATAGATAAGTCATTAAGTAATTGTTTAGGTGGTTAGAATATTACGTAGCGTTAGTTTATCAGTATTTACATAAAGAAAATCTCTTTAAATTCTGATAAAAAAAATTCCAAAAAGAGGCATTTGATGTTAGAATATCAAATACAAGCATTATTTTTTGTTTTCAAATTAAAATTTTTTTTCTCAAATAATAATTGTTATTTTTAATAATATGGAATAACTATTACATCAAGACTCCTACAGGTTTTCTTATACGCCGTTTGATTCAGATTCTCAAAAAGCTATGATTAGCTTTAAATAATTATTTCTTGTCATTTATTGAATGAAAAGCAAGCTAAAATGGATCCAATGGGATAAGCAGATATTCTTCTGCGAAAATGTCAAGCCATACTAATCATTTATGATACATTTCTCAGTTTATTTCATTAAAAGGAATAATAGAAACCCTTATTATTATATATTTCCCCCATATTTAATATAGTAACTCTAACTTTCTCAGCAGATCGCTTGATTAAGTTCGAAGTCATGCGCAATCATCCAGCTTTTCCTCTAATGATAAACATCCAGAAATTGGCAACCAAGTTATGTAAGAATAAATAGGAAAACTGAGATAGTAAGTCTGTAAGCGTCGCACATTTATTAAAGGAAGGAACTGCTGTCGGGTTCCAACGCGTTCGCACAAAAGGCAGCCGTCAGCAAGATAAATATCGAATTAATTCTGTCGTCTCTCCAGATTGGAAGGATGCAGCCGAGATTTAAAGATAAAAGTCTCTCTCAGCTGCAATCCGGGACGAAATTTAGCGGCGATTTTCGGGCTTTTCCTGTCTAATGGCACGAGTTTAAAATTGCAGGATATTTTCGCGTCAGCTGAAACATTTTCAATGGAGACGTACAAAGCGTTAAGTTCTCGGTGATTAGGATTTGTGAAAAATGAATAGTGGATGGGAGATAGACCGAAGCACATATTACTCAGAACCAAGAAAATAGCTGAGCAGTTAAAAGAGAGCTTTATGTGCAAATGGACAGAAAATATATGCCTAGATCTGAATGGTATGATCAATTTAACAGGAGAAAAATTACTAGTTTGACAACCCGTTTCGGAGTTGTTGATGGGTTTCATTTGATAAAGGGAAACTGAAAGATCCGATGGGGTTAAAGACCGTCCAGACTCTCGAGCAATATTCCATTTATTTAAAAATGAGCTTGGTAGTATATTATTAATAAATGTTATTTTTTTTTCCATTTCCGATGAAAAAAATTGCAGTGCTTTCCATATGAATTGAATTATATATTGCATGAATGTGAAGAATAGAAATATGTACTATGCAATTTCATACATTAATACAGCGATTCTCAAAGTTTGGGGCGGGATAACCCTACGAGAAGGGTGCGAGCATATCGAAAAGTCAAAAACAAAGAATTTAAAGTATCCGAACATGTTCAGAGTACTTTTTAACAAAATAGCATACTAAAACCTTATAAATGCTCTTTTAGGACTCAATACCAATAAATATTACTCTATGTAACTATCAAAATTTAAAATAAATTACTTGAATTTTACAAAAATCACAATTATAAGTGAAATTTTAGCAATATTTTTGAAAAACTTCAAAGCAGTTAGAGAAAAAAGTAATAAACATATATTAGTAAAAGTATTACTAAAACAAATTAGATGCATTTATCTAGAAAATGTACTAAAATTTTAATTGTTTATTAAAATTTGAAAACTTTAGAGCTGATTGAGTAAACGTTATAAGAAATATTACATTTTTTATGAGACCATTATTTAAATAACAAGCCATAACTCAAAAAGTATTCATACAATAAGAAATATTTTAATACATTCTCTAGAAAATAAATATCAGGTTCAAAAATTTTTATAGAAATACATTCGTAATATTTTGAGTTACCAGACTCGCCGTGATAGATTTTGAGCAATTTAAATGCCCACTTCTGGTAGATCAAAAACCCACTTCCGGTTTTTCTAAATTTATAAAATGGATTGTAACTTGGCCTCTAGGTAGTGTAGAAACAGAACAAAGTATGTTTCGTAAAGTCAAAAGATTGCTCTATTCAATAAAATAAAAAACAAAAGTATGTCTTGACTGAATTGGGTCATTTTCAACGTGTTCGGATACCTTAAAAAATTACAAATTTACTAAAAGGAAGCAATATATATATATATATATACATTCGGACATGATAAAAAATAAAATACACATTTACACTGATATAATATACTTATAAATGTATCTGAGTACTGCACAATTTATTTGATAATTAAACTCACAATACCAAATTAAGAACAAGTTTAAAAATTACTAGTGTGATTCACATAGTCTTCACATATAAAGAATTTAATACTTATCTTGATAATTTGTACGGTTTATGATTAAAATCGTATTGTAGCTTTAATGTCAAAGTGCATTATTATTGCACTCAATATATTTTTATTGTGTGAAGGGGGCGCGATGAAAATTATGATTGAAAATTGGGTCGCGAGCATTGAAGGTTTGAGAGGCACTGGATTAATATGATAGTTCCAGTGCGTTTTAGTGCATCCAGTCATTAATTAAGGATTTTTTGCGGATCAGAACATTAACAGATCCGAAATTCTCTTGTGTGCTTGAGTGTTTATTGATGTGGTGCTACGAACCAACACGAGACTATAGGCGACGGGTTTTGTTGAGACTTAAAATTCTCTTGTTAGTGTGATGCGAAAGTTTGGAGCAGGGAAGCCAAATCAGGTGTCATTCTCATCAATTGATTGTGGTTTATTACAAGTTCTGACCCAATAGCTCTCGTATGCCGCCCATCCGGATAGTGGTCAGTGAAGCTGACTGCGGTGCCGTAGGGACTGGGTTCGAATCCCGGAGAAGGCATGGATGTTTGCGTTGTAATCCTTTCTTCTGTCTGTGTTGTATGCCCCGTGTTATACATTGCTTGGTGCACGGGGTTTATAAATGTTAAAAATAAAATAGCTCTCGTATAGTTTCTTCTATAACTTTCATAGTTTGACATAAATTTAAATCAAAACTGTCTTCTCTGGAAGCTACACGAGGCTTAATATCAATTGACCTCGTAATTTTAAACCAAGGTCAAGTAACAAGGATGAATCTTCATCTTCTGCAGGTACCATTCTTTCCAATCTAACAAGGGGAGGGTACGACCAAGGAAATTCATTTTGGGACGAGACTTGGTGTAATAGTAGTACTCCTTTAGGGTGTTCAACCTCAGAGTAATAGGACCGAATGAGCAGTCAATGCGGAGAAAATAGCCTTCGAAATTCATGCTTACCTTTTATATATTTAAGTTTTAGTTACCTCCAGCAACGCAGTGGCATAGTTGGTAGTGCACCTGCTTTTTCTACGCGAGCGGCTAGGATTCGAGTCATGCGATCAACTTAATGCGTTTCTTTTTTTTCCCAACAAGTTCAATTATTTTTACAATTAAATAAATTTATTTAAAACAGTTTTATTAGATATTAAATGATATTTTAAATCATTATTTTGTATTTTACAAAACAAAATAATTACTGCAACTATATAAATATTTATATTATATTTTATAAATATAATTATTAATAAATAATATTTATTATAAAAATATATTATAATAAATATTAAATGATATTTTATGTAAAATTAGATGCAAATAGTTTTATAATATGAAATATAACATATTATAAATAAAATATTATGTATAATATTATAATATATAAAATATATTATAATTATTTATAAAAATAATTTTATAATTGGTATATAATAAAAAGAAAATATATCTTAAATTATATATTAATAAGCTCATTATTTTATAATTATATAAAATATTTAATATAAGTCTTTTAAATCATTTATTTAATTGTAAAAATTATCGAATGAATTAAAAAAATATAACAAAAAAAAACAATCGCGGGATTCGAACCTTGGCCGACCGCGTGATATATGCTACCATTTATGCCACGGCATCTCTGAAGTTAAGTAAAATTTAATTGTATAAAACCTAAATTTGAACTTCGAAGGCTATTTTCTCCGAATTCTCTGGCCATTCGGCGCTAATACATTGAGGGATGAACACCCAAAAAGAGTACTACTATGACGGATCTATACGCGTCCTTACACTAATCCTCTTGGGAATTCTTTGGGTCTATCAAAAATCATCAATCTTCTTCTAAGAAGAAGGCGTGATATGCAAATTAAGTTATTATATGTAGTTCAGGCTCGCTTACTAGGGGTTAGAAAGTGAAGAAGGATAGATAATAGAAAGTTAGAAGGTTAATTAACTAAAGGTGACAAGAGAGATACAAGGTGAAGAATACCGCAAAAGGTTAGGAAGGCCTCGTGAGAGATTAAAGACAGGAAGTTGATATTAATAAATCAAACCTTAGTTGATTAGAAGATTGCCTACAGTTCAGGTATTGTCACGTTCACACATATTAACGTTTGATATTTAAAGTATTAAAGAGGTTAAGCGGCCATTAGTTACATATCTACCGTATAAAGTAATATTGAGGTAGAAGAACTATTATTATAAAGCAGTTTATTAGGTGTATTCTCCCAAAACGCGACTCTCGTCCTTTCCCTCTGTTGACTGATTGGAACATCTTATTTATTGTGTTACAGACGATTAACGTGCTAAATAAAAATTATTGGAAATTATCATGTCGAATAATCCTTCACTTCCTTCCACACCTTTAGATGGGTCACAGGGTAGACGGAGGTTATTACACTACTGTTACACAAAGTCTCGTCCCCAAATGAATGTCCTTAGTCGTGTGCTCCCCTTGCAAGACTTGACAGAAATAATGTGTGTCACAAATTCGTGACCATAACCACATGAATGTTACGGTTATAATTTTTCTATAATCCTCAGCAAACATATTAACTTTTTTAACTTTCCACTATAAAGCAGCACAAAGATTATTAGCAACGGATCTCGTAGCTTTGAACTCAGTCAAGTGACGAGACAACACTTGAGCTGGCACCCCTTCCCAAACTACCACATCGCACCAAAGGGACGACTTTGAGCCTCGATAGATTTAACGTGTATCAGCCCTTCTACACGCCAAATCTTCTGTGGCACTAGGGTTCGAACTCATAACACGTCGGCTACGAATTTGTGACTATAATTTTCTTGAACAATGATGCCAATATACAGAAACAAATCTTAACAAGAGCGTTAATACACTGGTGTCCAAAAAGTTAAGTATAATTGATAATTATGTGAATAAAGAAGGAACTGTAAATCAGAATGGCGGGAAACGGGATATGCGAGTGTAAAATGGTTATAAAATAAGGAAGCAAATCAAAAGAATGATAATAATTAGTTTTATTATCCAAAGTAGCAGTTTGAAAGAAAACTGAGCATAACAAGGATTCACACTTTAAAGTAAAAATGAAAAAACATTAAATAAAATACTGATGCTGCAGTTTAATAAGGCGTGTGGTCACCTCTGACAGCCAGGCACGCTGCACAGCGATTTACCATATTTTCTATGAGATAATGAATGAGTTGTGGGCTCAAACGGTTCCAAGCTTCTTGGAGAGCTCTCTTCAGTTCTGTAACGGAGCTTGGTGGGAGTGAAAGGGCTGCAATTTGTCTCCCGAGCATATCCCATACATACTCGATAGGATTTAAAATCAGGGGAGTTCGCAGGCCACGGCATGCGCTGGATGTTGTCCGTTTCAAGGAAGTCATCAATCAGCACCGCTCGGTGACATGGCGCATTATCATCCATGAATATGAAGTCAGGACCGACAGCACCTCGAAACAAGCAAACATAAGGCTCAAGAACTTCGTCTCTGTATCTTTAAGCAGTCACAGACCCCGTGTCAAAGAAATGGAGGTCTGTGCGGCCGTCCATCATGATGCCTGCCTATGCCATTACTCCCCTTGAGGGAAAATGATGTCTTTCCGTTATGTTTCTTGGTTCAAAACGTGTTCCACGTTCTCTCCATATCGTTACCCACCGAGAATCACTACTCAGACCGAACCGGGACTTGTCACTGAACATCACATTGGCCCACTCGCCCACACTCCAATGTTGATGTTTAAAACGAGCGCGTTTATGCGCAGACGTGAGGGGAATGCAAACTGTTGGTCTTCTGGCATACAGGCCAGCATGACTGAGTCTCCTGTAAACAGTTTGTCTCGAAATTCGTATTCCTGTGGCGACTGTGAGCGCCGAACACAGTGCTCTGGTAGTACTGCCCTCTGACGTCGCGCACTTATTACCAGATATCGGTCTTGACGAGGGGTTTTGACTCTTGGTCGACCTGATACTGATTGTCGGGTAACATCTCCCATTCTTTGAAATCTCTGCCACAGTCTTGAGATCACAGACTGGTCCACATTCAGAATTCCAGACATTTCGGTTTGTGATCGTGAGGATTCCAGCATTCCAACGATTCTTCCTTTCGTAAACATGTCCAATTGGCGTCTTTGTGCCATCATTCACCTTGTTTGATGGTTAACAACGTTCCTTCGTACAGCAGTTGCACGAAACTTGTATGAACTGCCTATGCTGCGTGAATCGGTTTTTCCGCGTTCCGACATGCGCAGGTGTTTCGCGCAGAACGTAGTCGACTGAAAAGTTTTGCATAAACCCAATGTTTCTTCTTCACCCAATTAATATCCGCAAGAAATTTGGAATAATTTTACGAATAGTTACTCCATGTTTTTCGCATTTTACGATTTATGCTTTACTTTTGGACACCAGTGTACATATTGTACTATTAGGCTGTCAAGTATGAAATGGAGCAAAGATAAATTAATCATATAACCTCATTTAGATGCCCTATTTTAGCATAATTTATTTTTTGTGTGAAAGGTACATCTTTTCCTCTTTTTAACGCATATTTCAGTTTGAAAAAAAAATTAAAACATCATCTTAAAATCTTAGTTTTTAAAGGAAAAAGTCGAATTCAATCATGTGTATTTTTTGTTTCATTTCATACGTGACAACCTAATATTTTAATTTGAAAACGTGTCAATTGGTAGCTTTATATAGTATCTAAAATAAAAGCCCTTGATGGCTAAATTAATACCTAGTGCTTGATGAAAATTACGGCGAGCATATCCAAGCTTCGTATTATAAGTAATGGCATCGCATACCAAAATTAATAGACTCACGGGAATCTCTGGGAACGTTAAAAGAGCCAACATTGGAGGCATATTCATAATGACAACCAGGGCCGCTTTTCCACTTAAGCACATGCATAGGGTGCAAAAAATTTGGGGCGTAAAATATTTAGGGACGCAAAAAATTGGAGGAAAAAAAAACGAGAATAAATTAAAATCACATCGAACGTACTACCAGCTAGCGAGCCAAGAGAGAAGCATTTCTGCTCTTAAGAGAGTAAAGACTGAAATGAAATCTACTATGGGAAATGAAAAGCTTAACATTTTGATGTTGCTATGCACTCAAAATGATATCGCAATGAAACTTGATTACAATGACGTCATTAAGGATTTTGCAGTGATCGAAGCTCGAAAACCTTTGTTGTGCAATTACAATGACAGTGACTGAACAAAGAATATGAATGTCTAAAGGTAAAAGATAATAATTACAAGCTGAAAACAGTTCATACACTAACGTACACTCTATACTGTATAAGTGCAAACGATTTCCTTAATTTACTGTACTTATTTTGGAAAAAATCTCCCAACAGCAAAAACAAAGAAAGGGAAAATAGTATAAGGGAGTTAAGGGAAAATCCCTTCCCAAAGCAAAACTGTCAAGGTAATAACTGAAGGAAGAAAGGAGGGAGGGGGGGGGGAGAGTACTCTAGAAATGCACGGTGGCATAACTATTTGAAGTTCCTAGGGTGGCGAGGAGCTTAAAAATGGCTGATAAAATTTTGGTTCTAAATAGTTATTATTAAACTTTTGGTTCGTAAAATAGTTGCTCTATGCACTAAATGGTATTCGAAATATTTTTATAATACTTTTATTACCATCTAGCACTTACTAATAGTATACTTAATGATGTTTAATCAATTATTAATGTAAGTTTTCTTTGATTATTTGTATGGCTTTTGTCAAAATTGTCTATGAAATACATCATGGTAAGGAGAGTCACACTTTTAATTTTATTCATAATAAAGTTGGAATGCAATTTTTAGCGTTATAGATCAGATAAGATATTTGTATAATCTGTGTAATGAAGCTTATGTAAATTTCATCATTATAGCTGCATAAGACATAATTATATGCCACCAAATGAAAATCAGTGTTATACGCTTAATAAATCCTTTTTTCAGGCATGAACGTTCTTTTTTATGTTTTATTCTAAGATTTTTTTTTTTTTGGTAAAAAAGGAAAATCTTTCATTCTTTTATTCCCGCTTATGAAAATGGAAATACTGAAATTCTTTATTAATATCTTGTGACAACAATGAAAAAAAACCCTTTGAAATAGGTGGCAAAAGTGTCTTGACCAGATTTCTAAATTTCGCGATTCAAAGTACGTAATAACTAAATTATTCACATGAGAGCTCAGCATTCAGTTAAGTTTTTCTTTTGTTTGTATGTTAAAAGAAATCCTGCTATAAGAATGATGACAAATACTTGAATATATCAATATATTAACAAATGAACAATGGATTCTTTGAAAGTTCTTTGGAAAAAAGACGCGAACGTGTATTTTTGTAGAAAGCTTTCAAAAATAAGATGGCCTTATCTACACGGTCGTGAAACTTTGTCAGGTGTTTTTCGTAAAGTAGTTATTTCAAGTTTTAGTGCCACTAAAAACTCATCTTGTAAGGGACGGATAAACGTTTAAACTATTGAGGCTCAGATTTTCCATGATGAAGTGGTGTGGAAATTTGCAGAGTTGGGGCTAGCTCAGGTTTCAGTTGAGAGAGGTTCAAAATAACGAAATCTGTTTCCTCGCGTTCCTTCGATGTGCAATATTAATAAAGTAACCAATCAATTTAGAGTGAAAAGTGATAAACTATATATATATATACTATACTACTCGAATTAATTGGAACAAACGGTAAGAAAACGATTTTTTCTAAAACCTTAGCTTTTAATCCTTACATAACTTAAATAGACAGATAAAACTCTATAATAGTAAAAAATATGTTCTCTTGTAGCAGAAATCTGTAGCCTCCTGTAGCAACTCGTCTTGATATTGACTCCACTTGTGCAGTGTATATGTTCTTAACTTCATCATCGTGGAACCACACTTGTATAGCACTTTTTTTATCATTTGTTCTGTTGCCGTGCAGCTCATCTTAGCTAAGCGATTCTTGCGAATATGCCATAAATTCTCAATAGGATTTAGGTCTGGTGAATCACCAAACCATTTAAGTCCTTTTATTTTGTTTTCCCGCATAAAAGTCTGGGCCAATTTCGAATTGTGACAAGAAGCCAAGTCATGTTGAAATGTTCCATCAAATGTTCCCACGGATGAAACAGTTCTATTCAGTAATATTTCTATGCATTTGACATAATTCATCAAGCCTTAAAAAGTAATTAAGTTTCCAGTGCCATTTGTTGTGACCTCCCCCCCCCCAAACATCTGTTTAGAAGGTGTTTTGTAGTTGTAAGGGATAACCTGTGTTATCCCTTAGTGTGAGAGGGTCGGAAAGAAGATAAGGCATAGACAAAGCAAACTTTGTTTATTAACAATTCCCAACGAAGACACAAATTTAACAATTCAAGATGAAAAATTCACCAATTACTAAATATATGAAGCAATCGCGGGGTAGACGAGATACTAGGAGAATTAATAAAATGGAACACTTACGTCTAGGCAATACGCCTTCTATAATTCAATTTGCTCTAATCCAAATTTAACGCTTAATTTACCAAATCGTCAATTTTAATAATAATCAATTAAAGAACGAAGTTCTTTTGCCTAGTTTCACGCTAATCAATCCCTACTATCCGTTAGTAGTCTAATCTCTCTCTCTCTCTCTCATAACTCGAAAGTTTAATCTTTATATACAAGTCTCAATTTACATAATAACTTCTTCTTTGGAGGAAGGCTTTCAATATAATAAAATTTAAAGACCTATATATATATATATATATATATATTTTTCCCCAAGAGGACTGTTAGCAAGAAGAACACGAATAGACCAGTTACACAGTCTTCTGGATAATATCTGGCAGCAGAGTTTCAAGTTCACTTCGTCTTACTACACTTGATTTGAATCCCTGCACAAATAAATGTGTTTTATGATTGAAAATCACCTTCTTCTAGTCGTTAACAATCTGAGATCGGTATTTTTGGCCTATGCTAAACGTTTTTTCATCGTTTTCTGAGTTAGAAATTGATTTTTCCTCGGTCTTGCGATTTACGGCTAACATCCAGAACCCTTTTCTGTACAGTTGAGGTACTCACTTTAAAACCATAATCGATTAAATCCTTTTGAAAGTCTGTGATTGTCTTCCTTTGATTTATTTTCTATTTCTTATTAGAATTTTATCAGTTCTTAGAGTAATTTTCCGTCTAGTCCACATTTTCCTTTTCATTTTGGAGACAATGATCAGGAATTTTGAAATGTTCTTAAAATTCTTGAAGCACTTGGATTTGCCCACACTAACCAACGTAGCTATATCTCTTACAGTCATAGAAATGTGCTCATTAAGAGCGATTATTTTATAACGCTTCCTCAAAGTATTCTTCTTCTCTGAACAAGCAAAAGTAACACGTGGAACGCAAAGTTATAACCACCAGCTACCACATTGAAAGGCTCACAACTGAACATTATTGTACTAAAACCAATCAAACGGGTAAATTATGGTCAAGGTTGATCTGTCACATTACTTCTGGGCAGATATAACCGGTTTGAGGTGGTTCGGGACATCACTGGCAATCACATACCAACTAAGACAAGAAAAAAATGTTTGTCCCAATTAATTCGAACAGTGTAGTATATACTACATAACTATGAATATAAAGAAACAAAGCAAACCGAAATGTATATACTGATTAATTTTGTTGTTTTTAATTCACTTCTTATTTAAGTCCAATCAGGTGCATTAACGTCCAGCTTCGATATTTTCAGACATGATTGGATTATTAAAAGTTACCAATCTTTCACATAATTCCAAAATGCGTAATTTATAAGGCGCAGGTAAATGTAGTGTATAACTGCCTTCATTACATATGTAATAACTCTGCTCGCGCAGAGATTATTGGTGTTTGGGGGTTCGAGAAAAGATCAGCCATAATAAGTTAAAATTATAATTTATTATTATTTCTAACTTAAATGGAAAACAACCCAGGGTAGAAAATGCACACTACAAGTAAGTATAACAGCAATCACCCGGCAATAAGGATACTTAATATTTGAGTATAATCTAATTCACTTACTCTTAGCACACTTTGAACGTCTATGGTTTAATTCACCGTTATTCTGTTATTAGTTGTACGACCTCCGGTCGTAATTATTAATCTCTATATTATGACTTAATCGTCAGTTAGCAATATCAGAAATTACCCGTCGACTAACTCTCGACTAGCTCCAGGCTATTCTCCACTAACTTCGCGTATCTAAAAGTCAATGCTTAAATAGAACCATTCATTTGAAAAAAAAACGAGTCTTCTTCTTCGCGAGAAAGTTTTCAATAGAACAACAGTTAAAAAGAAATAAATTTACCCCACAGTTTTGTCCAGGTTAGCGAATAGACCCGTTACACATTTGGCGATGGTTTTTGGAGGGATTAGAATTGGAGTCCTTGACTTAATGTCTATGAAATTCATGATCTCATCACTATCCATTCTTATAATTTT
>BMAO01002614.1:0-27837 GCA_019973975.1 Trichonephila clavata
TTTTTTTTTAAAAAATTAACTGCTATTTTAATATATTGAACAGCTTTTTTTTTTCCTTAAATAATTTTTTACCAATTTGAGTATTCTTAATAAATTATACCTTACTTAAGGTCCCTTTAAGAAAAAATGAGGTATTTTAACAACGAACTACTCTTACTTCATTTGGATAAGTAGATTAACAATATAGTATGATGAATCTTATAATACAACTATTTAAATAAAATGAACTTGCACCAATCGGTAAGCAATTAATTTTTACGGTTCGGAATTTAACACATATGCTCAAAAAGGTTTCCATGTTCTATTTCCTCAGAAATAAAAATATATAATCCGTTTACTTGATAGAATCCCCACTTTACCATTAAGATATGTTTCGAAAAAAAGCAGTTAATTGACTTTAATCAATTCCACATTACCTAATTAACGCAATGGATAGTCTAATTGGTTAATTACTTAATTAAATGTAATTGATGAGTCTCAAATGGGATTATTTACACTCGATTTGAAAGTGGTGTGCAAAAAATGAAACGTTTTTAAACGCATGTCTTCAGATATCTGTCCAAGTCTTTAAGTAATATTTGCTAATTTGAATGAATCTAGAAATTTATTCAGCTATAGTAAGAGAAATACAGTATTTTTTAAATCGATAAAAAGAAGAATATTTGTTGCTACTTAGCAAAATGTAGTCAAATATTATATGTTTTTTTATCATAATTAATTTTGATTAAACATCCGAAATGTCCTTATTAAGCAAACTTTTCTCTCTGTTAATGCATTTTTAATAAAAAAAGAGTTTAATGGAACTTTTTCTTGTACCTCATATGCATTTCTACAGCATACGTTATATATTTGTGTGTTTAATGAACTTTATTTAGAGTGATTCTTTTCTACAAAAAAGAGCAGTAAAATTTTGAAAATACAATTACGTTTTGTGGAATTTTCAGAAATTAATTAAATATTATTATAAGCTATTAAGGCTGATAAGCCTGACATTAAGTGAAACAAAGATCATGGTCAAGGTGCAGAATGATCTTTCGGAACCATTGGAAATAAAAAAAAAATGGCGTTCGACAGGGAGATGCACTATAGCGTGTCTTCTCTTTAATTTAGCATTATAAAAAGTGGTAAGATATTCCAATGTCAATACCAGAGAAAATATCTTTAATAAATCGGTACAGTTGTTGGCTTTTGCTGATGACATTGATACCATAGCTCGAACATCCACCGCACTTATCTTTAGAGAAAAAGGCCCTCAGAATGGGACAGAAAATCAACGAGAAAAAGACCAAGTACATGCCTTGCACTAAATTAAGTTTTAACAATTCAGACTTTAAAATTGTAGAGTATAGTTTTGAAGTTGACAGTTTCCCTTATTTAGGTTCGGAAATCAACAATAGAAACAATTATACTACCCAAAACCAAAAGAGAATTACTATGGCTAATATATGTCTTTAAAGAAATATGAAAGTATATGAAATAGAATTTAATAAAAAGCAAAGCAAAGAGTCTATTGCATAAAAGTCTTTTAAGACCATTATTAACTTATACATGTGAAACTTGGTCTATGTCTCGAACAGATGAGAAAGTGATAAGTATCTACGAAAGTAAGATTTTAAGATTTGTTTTTGGAGAAATTCAGGAAAATGGAACAAGCGAAGAAGATCAAATTTCTAGATCTATCAATCACATAAAAAATCTGACATTGTTAACTTCATTAAAATTCAACGAATTAAATGGGCAGGTCATGCTGTCAGAATGAACGAAGACTGCACCACTAAAAAAGTTTTCAATGCCCAACCAATTGGTACACGAAGCAAGGGCAGGTCAAACCTTATATGGATTGATGGCCTAGAAAAATATCTTCCAGTTTTGAGAACTAGGAATCGGAGAACAATAGCAGGGAGAAGGTTGGCCTGGAAAAGGCTTTTTGAGAATGCTAAGGCCACCCTGTGCTGTGGAGCCACTGAGGAAGTAAGGAAGGAATTAAATATTATTAAATATATGTATAACACATCTTCCAAATAAGTAGCAGAAGAAATATTAAGTAGCAATGTATTTTAATTAGCCATATTTATATACTAACCATGATTACATATGATTTGAGAAGATTACTTATTGCCTATGAATACTAACTTAGGTCAATTTCATGTAATAGACACCAATACAAATCTTGTTAGGATATTTACATGATCTAAGATAAAAATTTCAAAGGAAAAATGATTGCAAGACAAACCTAAAAATATTGCATAAAAAAACACTGCAACTTTTAAATATTCTACTTTAAAAATTGTATTATAAATTTTCCTCTTTACAATTATTTAAAAAAACTTCTAAATCAATATTTTTAGTTGCATTTTTTTATCGATTGCATGCATAATTTTCATAAAAATGACAGATTTGCTTTATGCATGCTCAAATATAATTCATGCAACAAAGTTACTTTTGAATTTCTCAAAATATGGGATTCAATCATTTTATTAAATCTTACTTAATTGAAGAGTAGTGTCCTTAAGTAATTTTAATATCCCTTTGCAATAAGATGAATCATATGAAATATCCACCCATCAACTTCAATATTCGAATATATTTATTTTCAAATTCTTCATAAGACATATGCTTAAGATGTGTTTATACGATGGTTGTTTTTTTAGTGAGGTCCGTTTTTTTTTTAAAAAATAACAACAATATTTTTTTCATAAAAACCTTTATTTTAGGATTGTACATACTTTTGCCTATTTTTCTACATAGTTGCTTAGTTTCTTAATGCACTCGTTATATCTTAGAACAAAGTTTTGAAAATCCTCTTCAAAGAAGTCTATCGCCAGGTTGGACAGCCAAGAGCTCAGGGTCGCTTTTACTTCTTAACGGCGTGGCATGCTGTCAAAAGGTGTTTTGCTCCTCCACAATAACGACCTCGAACGACTCGAGACGTAATCGAATCATTTGGCTAAGAGGGTTTGAACCATACACCATACAGTCCCGACCCTGCTCCTCTAACGATTTCCACCTTTTCCAGTTCCTCAAACACAGTCTTGGTGCGAAGCGCTTCAGTGACAACGAAGAAGCGAAAGCGGCCGTGAACTCTTGGCTGTCCGATCAGGTGGCAGACTTCTTTGAAGGGGATTTTCAAAACTTAGTTCTAAGGTATGACTAATGTATTAAAATAAAATCGGCAACTATGTAGAAAAATAGGCAAAAGTATGTACAATCCTAAAACAAAGGTTTTTTGAAACGAAATATTGTTGTTATTTTTTTTAAAAAAAACAAATTGACCTTACTTTAAAAAAACAGCCCTCGTATTTAATTTTCTACTTTTACTTTTCCCGCTATTTTTCAGTGCAAGAGTTTCTGATAAAAATTAATAATCTTCAAGAATAGCTATTTTAAAGATCATTCATGTCTTGGTTTTTTACACATTGTAGCAATAATATATTGTAGCTCTCTATAAACGACAAGAAACTATTTTATTCCTACGATTTTATAATTCCAACACTTATACAGCACATTTAATTTTTTTTAAGTAACTGAATAAAATTACAAATTAATGGCTGTTCTTCTTAAGCCTCTTATAAGTTATGTTTTGTTAAAAGAAATAAACCTTTTTAAATATAATAGACTTGAATAAATTTAAAACTTTTTAATATAAATATGTGCTGAGAGGTCTTAATTAAAAATAGGTATATGAAAATTTAACATTTCAGTGAAACTTTCAAAAAGACATTTAAGCAGCAAAGATTTAGGATTTTTTGAAAAGGCGAAGATTTAGACAAAGAAATCTTGAAAAAGTACCTAAATTAAGAAATGATATTCATTAACAATTAAATATCAATTATGTTTTAACCAAATTCAATTTCATAGTACGATAGTAATTAATAGATCCTGAAAAGAAAGCATTGTATAATGCATCTTCAATGCCTTAATTTAAATGTAAGCCGGATTATATATATATATATATATATATATATATATATATATATATATATATATATATATATATATATATATATATATATATATATATATATATATATATATATATATATATATATATATATATATATATATATATATTTGAATTCTATGAATCTCGATTTGTCAAACTTTTGCAGTTTTTTTAAGGCTGATATTTTAAACTAGCTTTTATACAACTTATCTGAATACAGAACCCTCCAGTGATTTCTTTTTTTTTTTTTTTTCCTATTCTTTTCGTTGTGCTCTTTTTTTTACAAAAATATTCAACGTGTAAAAGATTTTTCATGATTTTTCAAGATTTCTTTAATTTGTTTACTCAAATGGCTTAATTTATTTACAGATACTCACTTTCAGTTGGAATCTGTCATTGGTTGGATTTTTCTTATTATTTCTGTGTGAAGAAGTGAATAAAAATTACGCAAAACAAAAATGTGTATTACTTTTCTTTTAAAATTTCAATTATAAAAATTTGAGCAGTTTATTTGTTTTTATTCTCAATCCATACAACAGGTTGATGTTTATTAACTGCTAATGCGCAAAGCAATGGATGCTTTTAAAACCTCCAAGTGAATAACAGCGCTTTATCCAACTTTAAGACATTATTTGCTGATCTAAATTGCGCTCTTCTGCAAACTGCATTCAATGACTCTTATAAGGATTGCTTATTTAAGGCGATATAGTACCCTAAAAATCAGCAAACTATCGAAATTTTTATTCCCTTATTTGATACCTCGAATCTTTATAAACATGCCTGCAAAATTTCAAAGCTTTACCTGCATTTTTTATCAGGGTATGGAGCAATATTTGATGCTGGACAGCAACTACCACGCCCAATTTTCAGATTATTTGTTAGAAAAGAGCCTGTAAAAAATGAATGAATTATTTTTCTACCGCGCGTAAATGAGATTGACATTATACATGCAGTAACAAATTATTTCAAAAAATAATTGTGCAATTCATCAAAAATTTTAGTATGTAAATTGTTTATTGAAGAGCAAATCGATTGGGTCAAGATTTAAGTGTTGTTCGTGCTTTTTATGATATTATTTTGAATGAAATTAAAACTTCAAAATGGATTCTCCCAAAGCACAAATATTAATCTTATTTTGATAACTCAGACAATTAAAAATCTAATTCGCAAGAATAGAAAAAACTCTCCCATTTTTATATATTTGTTTTTAGTGATATATATATATATATCCCATGCGTGTGTGTGTAAAATTCATCACTTTAATTATTAAAATATTTTAAGATATTTATTTAAACAAATGCATATATGCAGTTTTTAGATTGATTTTGATATATTTTAACTATAAATTGTTTGCTTTCATTCGTGTACAATATTTAACATGCGATGGCTTTTAAAATCATGGAAATAAAAAATAAAAGCATAAACATCTTTTGTACATGTTGTGCATAAACTCTGAGCGTAGAATTAGCTCTGAAGTGTGTGTATTTATTTTTTTTATACTTATTAAGCTAAATTTTTATGAAATATTGTTCTTTCATTCGTTTTCTTCTATATATTTAGTATGGCAGTATATTGTTTAATTGTTCCACATTTGTGCAATTTCTTATGGTAAGCAGTTTCAAATAAGCTAATTAACATTTCCTAAAAGTTTCAGACTATTCGATGAATATTATATTATGCTAATCATGGAATGAAAACTTCAAACTCATTTTACTCCATGTTGAATTTTTGTATATATACTATTATTCAAAACCCAAAGCCTTTTTTGATAATTGAAGTATGGGTTTGAAATTTTGTATACATGTTTTGAAATGTATGTTTTGTAAAACTGTGTATGGAATTATCTTTAATATGTTTAGTACATTTTCTAAAAAAGTTCAAAATTAATGCTTTTTTGAGAATTTTTGGGAGTTAACCATAAAAGAATTAATAAAATATTAAAGATCAGCAGCAGGAAAAACCCATGCGCAGTTTTATGCAGTATATTATAAGGTACTTTGAACAGTGGCGTAACGGAAAATAATTGGGCCCCCTCGCGCAAGGTCAAGTTTTGGGCCCCAATCCGGATCTTTCAAAGGATTACAAAACCAAACATAATGTACCTTTATACATCTCGTAAAAATATTTAAACATTCAACTTATAACTGAATACAAAATCAACCTGAGTCTGAGTAAACGAAGTATATAACGTATAACATTAGAGAGTATTTATTAAAATGGAAAATGTAACAACAGTCGAAAGATAATCTGGTAATTTAAATGAAAACAATACACTAAGAAAGACACGACACTGTAAAATAATTTTCAATTTAACTGTAAATAATTTTCTCAAGAAAGAAAAAATTTATCGCTTACCTTATTCTTCGTTTCTGAATCCCAGGATGAGTTTGATCTAAAGTTCGATTATATTCTAGCACAAATACTGCCACACTCTTAAAAAGGAGAGTTCTTTGTATGATGCAAAAATGATTTAAGGTATCCGACTGGTTGCGACAACTTTTTTTTGAATAAATGGAGATATGGGGATTTTTTTGTGATTTTTATATTTATTTGGTATATTTTAAGAAAAAAATCCTAAAATTGAAAAGAGAAAAAAAAATTATCATTATTAAAATGGGAAAAAACTGGTAAAAATTTACAAAAAACTACATAAACGGGGCCCGCTCTGTACAAAAATTTTATAAACAAATACTCAATTTTTCAATTTTGATATGTTACTTTGTTATTAATGTTTGAAGTGACCTTCAGGATAAGAGATATTTTGATTTTTACAAAAAATAGAGCACTTTATCTTAGTTGTTATACGAAATTGCGCTTAAAAAAACAGTGGTAATATTCACATAAAGGACTGTAAATTTTGTAATAATGCAGTGATTTATAAATCTGAAGATCAAAATAATTCTACTATTATACAGAACATACACAAAAAATTTCAGTAAATTATTTTAGAAACTTTTTCAGCAATCCTTGCCCCCATTTGATTATTTTCAAAAAAACACATTTCGTGTAAAACACATTTTAAAGTTTGAAACACTTTTTTCTAAATATTAATACTTACGTACAGGTTTAAAATTCCCCAGATTTATACGTAACGCCTTCCTTTTTCTCAGATAATGCACAGTTCCTTTTTTTAAGTCCTCTGAGTTTTTTTCTCTTGTTTTTTGCAGTTGGCAATAAATGTCTCTCCGAGTCGACAATTCTTTCGTCATCAACGTTTGCATAGCCCTTCACAATGAAACAACCCATTGTGATGTGTAAATGTTCCAACACGGAAAGAATCCTTTTAGATCCATCATTGAACTGTAATACAGCTAAGAATGCGCCAAATTGTAATGTCAGAAGTTCAACAAAAGTTTCTTTTGGGATTATGCTCCACAAAACACCATTAAAACTTTCATTGGCATTTTGGGTCTTTCCATGCAAACATTTTTCGAGAAGTGATTGATCACATAAATCCATATAGGTGTTTTTCACCGTGTTCAATACAGCAGTTGGTAAGCCAGGTGTTCTAAGTTTATGCAGTTTTCCTTCTTGCTTGGCCTTTTGGTATTTGCACCACGTATCGGATCCAGAAGGGCATTGTCCATGCATGGGTTTTTTGTCGGTTGAGCAGCAATGAAAAAATGCAGCAATGACTGCAGTCTGCATGTTAGATAAATTGCCGACATTACTTCGAATAGCAATTCTCCAAAATAATTTTGAAGAGTGTCTATAAATTTGTCAGTCAATTTGCCTTTCCCACCTAACCCTTTTGTCGATTTCTTCAGCTTTCGTAAACGAGAGCCAACTCTCTTCTGCACATGTCCTATGCACTCATATTTAGTTATGCTCTCAATACCATACATGTCTTTCACATTATTGAACGCCTTTGAATCCCCATCCCCGTAGTAAGATGTATATCGAAGACTGCGGTTTGCTTCAGACCTTTCAAAAATCCTATAAGCACTGACAGTTTCCATATTAGAAGCTGATCCTTTGTGATTTTTACAAAAATGTGACACTGCGCATTTTTTGGAGGGTCCCGGTGTTCTTTCGTTTTTTGTACACACTCGACAATATTGACTGAGCACTTCAATGTTAATATTTTTCCAGAATCCACAGAAATTGCCGAAACACATCCATTCAGTGAAGAGTAGCCACGTTTTTGCCATGTACCATCTACACTAACGCCACACTCATTTGAACATTCCGCAATGGATTTTGCTGACTCCAACATAGAACTGTTTGCAGCTTGTGACGTAGCATGCAGCAACTTAATTTCATGTTGTCTGTATGTACATTTTGAAAGATAAGGAATATTCAGCATACTGAACAGTTTCTTTCCAGCTGAAAATCCTTTTCCAATAACTCTCATTCCAAAGACAAGAAGAAGGTTTACTGTATTTAAATTATTCACCTTTGATGTAGAAGTGAATCCTTTTGAAAATGAACAGTTCTTACACTTGAGACACAAATTTGACTGCAAACCAAGTCTTGAGTCTTCAACCAAGTACAAATCTTGATCATAACAAACAGGGCAAGAAAGAATAGAGAATATTGATACCAGTATTTCGATGTCGAAAATCCTATTACCAGAAAGAGTTCCGGTATCAACATTAAATAAAGTGTCACTTAATCTTCTTCCCAATTTTTCTGTACTAATACTTCCATCACTAACTTTCTTTTGAGCAGTGCGGAAATTACCATTAAACTTTCGATTCTTTGGACGTATTTTTCGTCCATGTCCCATGGCAGATATTTCAAGAATAATTAAAAAGCAGTTTTATCAAATATGAAAATCAAAATGAACCTATTTCAGTAAAAACTAGAATGAAAAAAGTTAGCAGTGATATCGAACGTTAAGAAGTAAATAAACAAATATCCTGAAATTGCCAGATTTGAAAAGTCCTTTTATAAAAAAAAATAAGTGAGGCTTCTTAATAACGTTAAACAAAATATTAAAATATACTTTACTTCAAAATATATTTTTGAAAAAGTGGAAAGAAACCGAACAAAGTTTCAGTTTTGGTTTCAGAATGCCACTTCCGGTCGGCAGTTACCAACTGGAAGTGTCATCTGCTTGTACTAAAACAGTTGTAACTTTTGTTCTAGTGAACGGAAAATCAAAAACTTAGTAATTTTATAAAGCTAATAAGTTGGTCTACAAAATAGAATCATAAAATTTTTTTGTCAATTTTGACCAAATCCTCGATTTTAGGGTAGTCAGATACCTTAATGAAAAAAGAAATAGAATACCGCTGATACATATTCCGCGTCCTAAGACAAAGATACAAATAGTATTACTAATACACAAACTAAAAGAAAATTTGTTCCCTTAAGGTATGTGACTACTTTCGAAGCACTTTTTTTGAAATATATAAATTTTCAACTAAATAAACACTTTATTTGAAATGGGGCATAAAACTAGGAATTCAAGTACAATTTCCGCAAAATTAAAAATAATTTTGGATATATTGGGAATTTTGAGTGAAATTTTTGTGAAAAATTGCAGTTACGGTAAGGCTGGTATTGAAAATTCTAATAAATGTATACGAATATTTACACAGTACATAAATAATATTATTATCTGTTCTTACAGCTATGAGATTTGTAATACTTTTGAAAGTTTTTGAAATGTGACATTTTTTATTCAAGAACTCAATTTTTTACAAAAAATTAATGTTATTTTCTCACAAAAAGTGCAATAAAATAAATAAATATATACACTGAGATTAGATCATAGTATATACTGGAGATAAAACTAAATAACACATTTTTGGAAAATTTCAATTCAATATTTTTAAAAGAAATCTTGTAGTGAACTTTACAGTGAAGCAAAAAATTGAAAAACATAGTTTCTCAGAAAATGCATTTAAAGATTTCAATACAATATAAAAAATGTTCTACTAATTGTAAATTTTTTAAACTTACCATTTATGTAGGTCAAGATCTTTTTAGATTCATGTTTAACCAATTCGGACTTTTTTTTAAACTTTTGCTGTTTTCTTGAGAGTTTTATAGACTATATCAATTATCGTTTTTAGTAAAATTTATACAAATAATATTTATATAGTACTTGAATAACATTTTTTTTGTGTTTGGATTTAAAAAATCTGTACTACTTCTGAAAGATTTAAAATATGCCAAAATTTATGCAAAAACGCGATTTTTTAAAAAATTAGTGATTTTTTTTCATAAAAAAGCAATAAAGTACATAGAATTATACACAGAGGTTAGATTTTGATTCATATCACAGATAAAACCAAATAAAACATGTTCTGAAAATTTCAATTCAATATCTTAAAAATATTTTGTGTAGGGATCTACTTCTGGTTTGTAAACTCTACTTCCGGTTCACTAATTGTGCTATAACTTAGCTTCTAAACATCGTAGAAATAAAAATAGAGTGTTTTTGGAATCTCAAATATATGGGCTAAAAAGCATAAAAGAAATATAAATTTTCACCAAAACGGCAAATCTTGGGTAGTCACATACCTTAAATCTGTATCTCTGGGCGCACCTACATAATGTGCAAGATCACTTCTATTCATGTCTGTTTCTTCGTTTTCCTCTTCCGACTCCTTTTCTTTTGATAAGAGTATTCTGATAAGCTGATATATCCAAAATTGTGAATTAATTTCTTGTGAATTCATTTTCACTTCCATGATTTGTTCATCAGGTTCCCTGGCATTACTATTTAGCACTTGCACAAGATTGTGTACTTGCAGAAAAAAATTTATCCAATTTTGCATGTTTGCTATTAATATTATACTCCGTTTCCTTTCGAATTTTTTGATTTTGAGAAACACTCTTAAAGTTTTTTTTAACTCTACTCATTTTAGGGTCGCGTTTCTTGTCTTATTAATAAAATACTATTTTTTGAACCAGAATATTAAATTCCGATGAAATAAAACCAGTTCTAATATTGAAAGCGAGAAGAAGTGAGATGGAAATATTTTAATAGAGTAAAGGAACACACCCTATATTTAAGTGCATTGAATATAAAAATAGAGATGTCTGTTCTAAAAGTAATTTTGTGAAACGTTTCTCTTTATGCTTTATCTGATTGAGTACTGATAAATCTATAGCAAATAATCATTTAAAATGCTTTCTATGCTTTTCCAAGTATCGTAATAATATTTCACGTGAAAAAAGCAAAACAGATGTAAATTATTTACGACTTCTCTAAATGAAAATGAAATGCATGAGGGAAGGGGAACTAAAGTTTCCAATAAGTTACTCGGCAGCTTCGGTTAAATGTAAATCATGTCCCCCCCCCCTCCTCTATCTCTGCAGCTAATGTAAAGTATACTATAATAATAACATGTGAATTTTTTATCTTCCTGGCATTATATCCGAGATTCTCCATCTGCTTTTTATTTTATCTGTTAGTAATTTAGGTTTTAAAAAAACCCACTAAAGAAAAGTATTTCTCGTCAAGCGGGGATTACAGCACATCAAACAAAATGCTTTTTGATTTGGTTATTGGATTGAAGATATCTAATGAGCGAATAAAATTTTGATTTTGAATTACGTCAGATCGCCAAATGGAAAATCGCTTAAAAGTTGGATTTTTTAAAAAAACTGAAGCGAATTTTGAGAAAATCTACACAAATGGCGTCAGTCAGGCTTTGGGCCCTCCCGCAGTGCGGGGGTGAACGTTACGCCACTGACTTTGAAAAACATTTTTGAAAGGAAAGAGACATATTTAAAAAAGCCTTAAAAATTAAAAAAATGTTTCAAAAAGTTCAAAAAATTTAAATTTTACAAACATTTTGCTACAAATTAAAATTTTGTGTATGGAATTATTATTAAACACAATTAAAACCGAATGTCAAATATTAAAAATAAAAAAACTGGGAAGATGGTACCATATCGCCATAACTGATTTGTCTAGTTATTTCATGAAATACGTAGTTATTTTATGAAATAACTGAATTATACACACACACTTTAACGGTAACATACTATATTTTAGGTTAAAAAGGTATTTAGACATTGAAAGAAGTACTTTTAAAAACATTCTGTAATAAAAAAATTTTTATTCCATAATTTTTTTAAAAATAACATAATATTATATTCACACTATAAATGTAAGCAGTTGTCAATAGCTTCTTAGTGTTTCTTTTGTCTTTTATACTCATTTTTATTAATTAAATAATAGTTTCTGAAACATTTTAACAATTCAAATGTTGCTATCTTTTCCTCTTTAAAAAAACTATTACAATCATCACCGATTCATAAATGC
Organism: Trichonephila clavata; assembly: GCA_019973975.1. Classification (NCBI taxonomy): domain Eukaryota; kingdom Metazoa; phylum Arthropoda; class Arachnida; order Araneae; family Nephilidae; genus Trichonephila; species Trichonephila clavata. The sequence goes on from BMAO01002614.1 coordinate 12,171, forward strand.
TTCTACTGTTCTAATGCAGGGTGAATATTTCTTCCTTATTAATTTTACCTCGAAAGATACACACACAATTACAAAGCTAGTCGAAGACTAAGATATATAGCTCGTGCCGAGTAGAGAGGAATAAAAGATACTTCAAAGACGGCGATAAACTCTGCAACAGTAACGCAGAAATGATGTATTTCGCATGCTGAGAAAGGGGGCTGCAAAACTTCTGCAAGAATTGTTAATTAAAGAAGGAATAGCCAAAGACCCCGAGAAAAGTTGTCCGGTGAAGTGAAAACTTTTGGAGTTCGTATGAATTTGAAACGCGAGATTAATACGCGGCTTGGTTTGTTTTGAGTTCTGTTTTGATACATATTTAAAGTCACGCTTTCATGGGGATCCAGAAGTTTCATGCAAACTTCAAAACCAGTTTGAATGAACATTTGTGATTTAATGAAATCTTGTTAAATGTATTGTTCAGTATTTTTTAAATTTATTAATTTGCAGAACTTATTTATATATATATATTGCAATTAATTTTTCCCCATTTTATAACATGAGGCTTATTCATATAAATGACAACAGTATATAATTTAAACCTAAAAAATATAAATACATTCATCATACAAGTATAAAATTAAAAGGAAGGGGTAAAATACAAATGTAAAGAAGGGGGATGAGATATCTGTGCTTACTTACTTGCGAGAGTCAAGCTCACCCAAAGGGTTTCGAGCTCCGTACCGAACCTCGGAGAAATTATTTTATTTGTATTATAAACGAAATACATATACAAAAGGTCCCTAATGAAAGGCACACCCCAAAATTCTTGAGAATTAGAGGAAGAATACAGTAAAGGTACTTTACAATTACAATACAAATACGAAAAAAAAACACAAATGCGAACACACACAGATACTATCTTCTAATGAGAAGTAGAGACTTTGAAACAGAAATATGATACGTGGAGAAACCACTCCTAAAAAGAATTGCGAAATTAGGGAGGGGAGGAATGTTAGATAAAAAGAGGAAGATGGTCCAAATATTTTTTCTATTATAGTTTTGGTAAAAGATAGTGCCTGTTTCCAAGTGGCAACAAATGCGAGACCCTCACAAAGGGAGGGTGGGGTGGCTAGTTAAGAAACTCTTGACATAAGGGAAAGAGGCTCCACAGACACTCCACTCCATTCTCGAATGTTTTTGCACCCCAAGACAAAGGAAAGAACAGATGCGAAGGAATGCAAGCCAGGCTTCCTAAACAGTAGGAAAAAAGAGGGGGAGGGGTAGTTGACATTGATCAAAACAAGGATCTATAAAATTTTAAAAGTCTGTACTATAAACAAAATTACTTAAAGCATTAAGACTTTCAGAACAATCGACCAACATAGACAAAACAGGTAACAAAAAATATACTTTTCAACTCACATATACTTTTCTATTCTTATATGCTTTACTACTCATTTTTTAAACTTTTCTAATTTACAAAAATATGATTACAATACAACAAGATATGTTCCGAAGTTTCAACATCCTGACTACATGAACAAATATCACTATCAATTAAATTAACTCCAGACAAACAGCTCTTAAAATTTCCATGTACATAAGAATCTGATATAACTTAAAATCTGTAAACTACTTTCTTGCATTTTAGCCTTTAATAAACAGTCGGAAAGAATTCTGTTCTCCACAAAGCTTTAAGGGAGACCAAGAATTCGGTTTTCAAGGCCGAAACAGAATTTTTTTCCGAGCTAAATGCTCTTCTAGTAGAACAACAGCACAGACATTTAAAGGTCCATATTCTGGCAAATTGCTTCGTATAAAATATTAGAACATATATATTTTCGTCGTTTTAAGTATTTTCTAAATTTCTAATTTCTTTTAGTTCTAAAAGAAAAACTTCTGAAGTCATTTACACATTATAATATAAATTGATTTTATTGATAAATTTTAGAAATAATTAAATGGTGGTTTTATAGGATATTTTCCTATGTTATTGATCTTTTGCATGCATTTAAGCAATCCAAAAAAATGGTAATTGTAAATTTTAGGAATATAATCTTGTTTAGATTATATTCCTAATATAATCCATCCTATTAGATTATATTCTGCCCCCTCCCCTCCTAGATTTATTACCCCCTTATAAGAGGGCACGCCCCACAGTATCAGAAATACTGTCTTAAATATTGTAGAATACAAGTGAAAGAAAGGCATTAAGAAGAAAATAAAGTAATTGAAAAACGGTCTTAGCAGGAAAATGATGAATTAAAAACGAAAGAAACATTATTAACTTAATATTCATCGTGTTGAGTTTTAATTGGTTTTGATCATTATAATAAAGTTATCGTTAATTAGTAAGAAATTCAGTCTTTCAACACTAAAAAGTTCTTTCTAAATTGAATTTAAGTTATTTTCGTAGTGAGGAAATGTATAAAAAAATCTAACAATTAATTGCTTTGTTATGCCAAATTACAATTGACAATATCATGAATCTAATCAAATAAAACATTATGGATATAATAAAAAATATTTAACTACTGTATTTAAATTTGGAGGAATAGAACGTTTCAATTGATGCAATCTAAGATAATTCAATTATAATTTTTGTGAGAATGTGTACCCTTGAAGCAAGACATAAGAAATAATTGTAAAATTATCTAAGAAAATTAAAAAATATGTTTATAAGTGACTCTCTACTTTATTTTTGTAAACAAGACTTTTTCAAAAAAATTATTAATTCAATTTTTTATTGCCGTTTTCTAACTTATACGACAAATATTTGAATTGAATTATATTTCTTAATAAAATCCGCTTTATATTTTTTCGAAAATTAAATTTGTCAGTGTAAATATGCTTAAAAATTTCAAATTGACCATTTTTTTACGATACAATTTTCATATTTGGCTTAGAAATACGTGCATTGTTTTTTTTCTCATTGAGATAATTTTCAAAAATTATATATTTTAATTAAAATAGTCCGTTGTTTTTCTTTTTTTTTCTTTACTTTGTCTTAGAAATTTTTCCAATACAATAAGTTTTTGAAAATGTACTGCCAACGTACTGTTTTGACTAGGTATATTACTTCTCAGAAAACATACAAAAGAAATTTTTCAAAAATCGTAAAAAAAAAAAAAATATTACTATAAACTGTTTTAAGTAAAATTTCCTATCTCAAAAAACAAAATGTATTAATTGAAACATAACTTGAAAAATAATTTATTTTGCACTCACTGTCCTTGATTGGTACAGAAGTGAATATATTTAGGTAAATGGTAAATGAGTTTATAAGTAAAATTTTTCATAAAAATCTAAAATCCCGAGAAGGTTTCTGTTTGAAAAATTTAGTATTATTAACGCATAGAACTAAACACTTGTGTGACCTGTAGCCACCCTTACATTTATACCTTCCTGTCTATCCGAAAACCCGGCAAGATGTGTAGGAGGAACTAAATGATCCAAAGGCATTATTCCAATTCAAACTGATTTATTGATTCTTATCAGTTATTACGAACAGACACAACACATTTCTAATTAAGGTATAAAACTATGGTTGAGGGCAGAGGTGAGATATATACACGCGGGGATAATATTACAGAACCTCAACTGAATCTGAGATAGCTTAAAAATGCACATTTACAACTACGCCGTACACTAATAATCAGATTTTACTTAATCAAATTTACGGTACCTTGTTTCTTAATGCTGCAGATCCTTCACGGAGAATTTCAGTCACTCTATTTAGCTGGATGAATTTTCGCTGACTCCACGCTCCGTAATATTTAATTTCAATGCTTTTCAATCTTGAATATCCACTTATCTTTAAGCACATCACACATATTTGCCTCGCTTAACTTGTCAACAACTAAGTGTCGACCTCTCACTCTCTTCACTTTACTTTACTTAACTTGACTTCTCACTTCGCTCCCCTCAACTCGTGAAAACCGAATTTATATAATGTTCCTTATTTACATAAATCACATTTGGCTTCTCGATGAAGGTTGGTTGAAATTAATATTTTGATTGAAAGGGAAAAAGAAGAAATTAGTAAAAACCCGTATAGATCCGTCACACACTGAATAATTTGGAATAATAAATCGTATTAAGAAGTTATTTCCTACATTATAACCTTATCAAAACAGGTATATTCAGTAATGAATGTAAGAACATGTACACATAGTAATCAGATTTTCAGAAAGGGAAAATCTTTCCTCCTACAAGTGCTTGTGAATTTACTATCTTATTGGATGAATCCAAAATTAAAATTTAATTAAGACAACAGTCAATGAAATTACAATACCTCTCAATAAGTTTTGAGACTACAAAAATAATAATGCAGAAATTAATGGCTTAATGTTTCAAATTTTGTGCAAGGAAATAAGTGGCTACGTCATGTACTAAAAAAGTCAATAAATAACATGTTAAAAATTGTATGGGGGTTAGGATGAGTTTATTTCAACCATGTCATTTTTAATACACAGCTGGCCGCACAAAATGCAACACGCTGAAGGAAGCATGCAAATCATGTGAAATTTACATCATGCGATAACAGAGGTAAAATCAGCTAATCATTAGCATTATAGTACAGACTCATATCATTCGTGACCTTAGCACCACCCATAAGGGCTATATAAGAAAGAAAAGATTGGTGACTTGAAATATATATATATATATATCTTGTTCAAATTTTCAATCATCAATAAAATACTTTCTTTTTATCTTTCAAGTTCAAATACAACTTTTAAAACTTGCAATGTATGACACTCGATGTTAATACAGTTTTTTTTAAATATGTGAATACATTAACCAAATAAAACTGAATAAATAGTAGCAAACAAAAATAATAGTCCAACAGCATATATAGAAAGGAAAATTATTCATTGTGCACCTGTAGCGCAACGGGTAACGCTTTGAACTCCTAATCCCAAGATAACGGGCTCGAATCCCGATGCTCGAATTTCTGAAAATGTGATTTCTTTTACTATACTATCTCATTCGAATAATTAAATTTAATTAATGAATGAACAGTAACAAAAAAATAGTCAAACACCATATATAGAAAGGAAAATGAGAAATTCACTTAATATTGAGATTCTGTCATATGTATATACATATTTATATATATTAATTGTAACTATTGATTAAAAATTAACTGAAATAAAATTTTCCTTTGTTGACCTAAGTAGGAACTGACTTAATTTTTTTTAAATATTACTTCTTTAATTCTGTTAATTTACTTTAATAAACCATTCTTAGTCGTACACACTGCAACCAAACACCCTTAAAATTTCACAGGAGAAAAATGTGGCCTGTTCATAGAAAATATTTTGCAACAAATTAGTTACGCGGGGAACTCAGTCACCCAAAATATGTTACAATTGTAAACAATGTTTGCCACTTCCCCAAAAAATAAGATACGTGACAACTACATTTTAGTTTCCATGAAGACTGTCATATTGGAGGATACTGACAAGCTCATGGGTAACAAATAAACGACTTTCCCACAATTAAAGACTTCGTAAAACTGGGGTGACCCTGTGCCCCGCGCGATCGATCCCTGTATAAAACAATTTGTGAAACATGAGTACAAAATTATTTAAGACATTTTGCCTAAAACTCAGTACTAAAAAGTGTTTTTATTTTGTATTACATGATTAATAAAGAGTCTCTTATTGTAAACTTTCAGAAAGTTATTACAAATGGTTTATTTTCCTGGAATTAACTTTGCAACATTTTTTTTTAAATACTCATCATTAGAAGTTTCACAAAAACCAACCGTATTGTGTCTCCACAATTAAAAAAATTAATTTATTTACAAAGCCAAAGTCCCTAATACATTCAAAGTCAATTTGTAGATAAAAGAGACTAATTAGCTGAATCATTACCTCATTAAAACTGCAATTTTTCTAAGTGATTAATTACTCTAAAGAAGCTTTGCAAAGAGTCTTAACTATTCATTTACATTTTATTTCTATACAATGAAACAAATATACGCTTAACTTCGTTTACACATAAAAATTCTGTTTTTCATATGTTGTTTGAATTGTCTGTAGCATACAACAATTTTAATATGTTTGTATTCTGTAATATTCCCTTATAATATACAATGTAATTCATATAATTTACTATCTTTCTATATAATTTTACCAAATAATTTGTGTTTTCCCCCCTATTTTAAATCAATCCACAACGCATGTTGTTTATTTATTTCTAATTAGTATATAATTTCTTTTAAGATATTTATTTCAGTATATATAAAGATACTGATTATTGGTAAAGAGGTAACCTTTTTGGCTAATTCAAGACATTTTATACTTGTAATTAATGCTTAAATTTCGTTTCATATAATATTTGTATAACTTCCATTTTATTTTAAGCCAACATTTAAAAGACCTCCAAACATAATTAATAAAGTTTTAATTTAATTATTTTGCACAAAGAGCGGTTGAGTGAATTAATTTATATTGAAATGTTGTGAACCACAAGTATAGGTTTTATCAATTCATATTCACATTACAAATCTGCGGTATTAAAATTATTACTTTCATGTAATATAAACGCAACTGATATAAATGCAAATATAGTTTTGTAAGTGCAATTTCAAATTGGAAAAACAATACTTTATTAATAAATATTTTAGTACCACACTATTTTCCTTTAGAAATAACAATACTTACCAAAGAGTCACAGTTAAAATAATGTATTTAATGTTAGTCATAGTTAACTTGTGAAAGAATGCTTTGTATTTCTTATATATTTGTAATCACTCGGATTTTCTTCTCTCATTACTTAAAAACAAATTATATTTTATAGTTTTGTTTATTTATGTTTCTGCATAGGTTTACTTTGTTGTTACTAATACCACCTGTCTGACGTTCTCAGATCGAGGCCCACAAGGGGACAGTGCGATTTGGCTCATCTCCACCCCAATTTTGAGAGAGAAAACCCTGGATGGGTAGTAAAGCGCCTCCCACCTCTTTTCCCCTTCCACCAACCTCAAGAAGGGGACTTGCGCCTCGATGGATATTTTGAGAGTACACCGATGCCACAAAAAAGGCCCTCTATACTTACAAACATCCATGCCTTCTCCGGGATTCGAACCCAGGTCCTACAGCACAGTAGTCAGCGTCACTATACTGGATGGACGGTGAATAGGTTTATAAAAAATATAATCCAAATGTGAAAAGTTTTAGATGTCATAAGAACAAAGATTTGAGAAATTTCGGGACTTATATATATTTGCTTGAGATGCGAATTTGCATGCATGTGCACGCTGATTTCCATTTTATATCAAGTTCAAGTACTTATTTTTCAGCTTAATTTTGTGAAATTTACTTTGAAAAATCCATTCATTTTTTTAATAATAAATTTATTTATGCAAAATAATCGCCTTTCGAAAACAATTTGAAATAAATTTTGAAAGAATTATTCGAATAGGATGATATTAAAAATATTAATCTCATTTAAAATATACTTTATAAAAACTTGTAAGTATTTTTTTTTAAATCTGCAAAACAGTAATACTACGGAATGCCTTTAGCAGTCGCAAATAAATCAGTATGAGCACATACAACACACAACTTATGTATCTTTTCCCGACAGCTTCCAAGAAGTTATAGACTAAACTAGAAAAAGTCACTATACAACTCCTTTTTATACCATACTTGAGGGGAAAAAATTGGAAAAAGACCCGGGTCCTCAGAAAAAATAAAATCGAATGAACAGAAAACAAATCCTCACAAAAGGAAAAAATAATATAAGAATTTTAATAATAAGATCAAACTAAACAAAAAATGCTTACTCATGAAAAAATAAACATTACATTGTTTTGTTAGAGTTGAAGTGTTTTTATTTCACCAATAAAAACAAAACATTCCAAGAAAATTCCCAAACTAATACCTAAAAAGGAACAGTGGAAAATAAAAATAAACACAGCATTCAAACAATTTATATTACATTGGGATCCAGAATCCTGCTAACAACATTTAAGGGTTTACTTTACTTTTGCAAACTTCTTTGCGTCATTCAAAATGAAACTCTTCTAAATGCCCATTGTTCTTAGATTTCAGGAAGCCATTATTTCGCAAAAATCCTTTCCTGCTTCTATTTGTCATCGAAGTTTGTGAATCCTCATTTTGTTCATGACGAGAAGTAATTGCAAAATGTTTTATTACTTTCGAAAACAGAATTGTTTTTCTAGAACTTTGGTCAGCGTTAACGGATTCGCTATGTATGGATGAGTGGTAAGGGAAATGCAAACTAAGAAAACTTTCTCACGCAATTAATGTACATAAGTAACCATAATCATACATGAAGTATAAAGATTTCAAATACAAATGTTGCGTTCTTGAAGAAGGTTGAATGTGTAAATGTGTATGTGTGTGCGGGAAGAGTTTGAAGATTCAGGTTCTGATATCTTAGTTATAATTCTGGTTGCCAGATGTTCGAGATAATATGTTCATAAACATTGTCTATTTATTTGCAACTTTAGATAGCAGATTAAATGAGAAGCTTTTAAACCTCCGTTAGACACTTAAATCTCTGAGATGCATAGTAAAATCATTTTTGTTCCTGTGTCCACATAATGGATGGGAAATTTCCCAATTTTCTTCTATCTGTCTTTCATCACTTGCCCTAGGGTTCAGTTTCAAGGACAAGGTCGATATCTTCACATTTAGAGGGGCAGGGCCACTTGAATGTGATAGATACCGCGCGCCCCACGAAGTAATTTTTAATGACTTTGTACTACTTCGTTAATTTGGATGTTTTTCTGTAATACTGAGTGTATTTTTCTGTTTTATCTGAAAATATTTCGAAAAAAGTATTTTGTAACTTCTATTTATAGGATTTTTGCTGGGATTTGAGACGCTCGCTGAGATGTGTTGTATGCCTGACCAATGACTATATTTTATTTCCTCCCCAATGTAGCTGAAGTAAGTGCCCAAAATATCTATATTATGAATCAAACTCTCTCAGACCCTCAGAACTCATATCAACTAAACCTAGATCAATAACTTTTGAAAGAGCATCTTCGAAGATGGGGCCTGTGAGTAACATTCAAATATCTCATTCATTATGACTCAGGATAGATGAAATATTGGATGCACAACGCTCCGTTCAAGACGAAGAGCCAAGAGATACAACGCCAAAAACTTAAAAAAGGTATAGTGTTCCTCTTGTCAGGAGATTGAAAAAAGATACGTTGTGTATAAGACAAAACATTCACGTGCCTTTAACATTGTGAGGTGATTTGTGAAGACTGCAACAAGGGATCTCAAAATATAAATAGGAAGCAGCATCAACATGTAAGTGAAACCTATGAAGGACAAAAAGTGTGCTGTTCCTGAAAAAATTTCCAGTCTTCTCCTTTATGATGCTGAACTGTGATGCATTGTCATTTGATAAACTTTCTTTGCGTCAAATAAAACTCTTTTTACATATTTTTACCACTTTGTTCCACGCGACGTCACATCCTTCATAATCATTTTCTCCAATAACGTGGCTATATATATATATATATATATAATATATATATATACGAGGGTGAGTCGAAAAATAAAAGGTTCCTCTGGCGACTGTGGTCAGAGTTGTGTATGAAAGATCAAAAAAAAAAATAGAATAAGACATTAAAAATAAGAGATAATTTTATTTTTCCACATATGTACCAAGTACTTTGAGACATTTGTCATACCGCTTGATAAGCTTCAAAAAGCCCTCCAGGAAGTTTTCAGGGATACGCATACGGAATTAGCATTTAACGACATGTTTGATTTCAGCATAGCTTTCAGAGTGCCTTCAGGCGAGATTCTTCTTCAAAACCAGCAACAGATGAAAGTCACTTGGTGCGAGATAAGGACTGTATGGTGGATAGTGTAGGTGCCCCCAAACAAGAGTTGCAGTATGGTTTTGCGTTACTGCCACCGAGTATGGTTTACCATTGTTATTCAACAACCTACCATTGTTATCTAATGCAAAATTTCAGAAGCCCAGGCGGCTTTTACCGAATCACCTCTCTTAATTTCGATAGGGAGTCACAGTTACGCGTAGCATTGATGGTTCAAACCTCCAAAAAATCCCGCAAAGTCAACGCTTCTTCCGTATGCAAAGTCCTGAGTTTTCCAGTAGGACGTTTTGAAGCTCATCAAGTGGTATGACAAATGTCTCAATGTACTTGGTACTAATGTATATAAATAAAATTATGTCTAATCTTTAATGTCTCCTTCTATGCTTTGACTTTCATGCACAACTCTGACCACATTCGACAAGGAAAACTTATTTTCCGATTCACCCTCGTATATATCTATATTCCATTGTTTCTTTAGAACAGTACTATAATGATAATACAATAGATTACGTTTAACACACATTTATAAACTTAACAACAAAGTAAATATTTTTTCTGAGATTGCACATATGTTTTAATGTGATAAGATCTATTAGAAAATACGAAAAAAAAAACAATTCTAAAGAAATCAATCAACATATTTCGAGGAAGGGATATTCTAAGAGAAGGAAAAAGGGATATTAAGCAGAATTTTATTATTTTAGTCACTCTGTTATGGTATCAAACTATGATTTTCTCTAATCTAGTGAGAAGTATTCAAGCGTCTCTTTAATTATGTTCCGAATTATGTATGTTGCATTAATTTAATCTTAAAAATGACATAAACAACCCATTAGTTAGCATAACATTAAAAACTAATAGTAAATTGCAAAAAAATGAGGTTTTTTATTCAAAAACATTTAGATCATTTTTGCAGGATTAATTCATGTAAAACTGATTTTTCAAATAGCCAAATCTCCTTCATAATTATTCCTTTTTTATCGTTGATATATTTATATAACTGTAGATTTAATAAGTTTTTAATAATTAATTTTCAATTCATTTTTTGTTATCCCGTTATCCTACATATCTGGTAAGAAGTTTGTTATAACCATCACAATTTTTAGTAAAACATATAAATAGGGAAAACTTTTGTTTTTCATTTATCAATTTCTTCTTTATCGTTACCTTTCAACAGAACTCTTAACTTGTAGCATACTTACGTATATATGTGGGGTTGTGGCACGGAGTTCTAGGGGTATTTTAATGATAATACTGGTTTTTACTAAAACTAATGTTTAATGGTGGGCATTTGTTACAGGACTACACACTAATGGACGAACACATAGATATAAAATGAATAACGTTTAGACAAACACTTCTTGCACTCAACAATAGTTTCTCAGTCTTGAATTCACAGTACAGTTATCACACAACAGTTCACTATGGTAACACCGTTCTTCACTTGATACACTATGGAGTTCAGGTGATTGGCCTACGCGTCACTCTCCTTCTAGCATTGGACAGATGATACCTGCACAACCAGAGTTCCCGGTTGCTCAATCTTTTTCAGCAGCGTTGGATCTCCAACCTGCGCGTCTAATCCTCTATGCCTCGCTCCTTATTAATCTCCTATTGTTAGTTCGCTGATGGCTGCGTCGCCAGCGCCCTCTAGCGAGTGCTCTATGTAGAAAATCCCACATATATCTCCACATCTATCTCGACACAGAAATGTTTTAAGGCTTCAGAGTACCCGAAAAATGACAAAAGTATGTATTACTTTATACTTGTTGAAATTTTCGAAGGCTCATCATCCGGTTCAGAATGATGGCATCTTATACCCAAATTGTTTCAAATACATTGGAAAATTTTGAAAAATGTTTCTTGTAGTGGCAGGCTACTGTTGGCGGTAGACTTTGGAAGTATCATTCTAAGCACCAGCGTGGGTGGTTAATATTTTGTGAGGAAAGGATGTCAGGACGAGGACAGAGAAGAGACAGTTCCTGGTGTGTGTGTGTTTTAGCACGAAGGCGCTCGAATGAATTTTGTGTAAGAAATGTTACTTCATTTTGACTTATTGAAATCTGCGGACTGCGTTTAGTATGATTGTATAGAAAAACGAGACAAATTTGATTTTTTTTTTTTGCAAGATGTATTTTGTCTGGAATTATTAATGAAATTCCACTTTTGTTCTGAATTCTCTTGAGAATTCCATTAAATTGTAGGAATATCTCACCGATTTTAAATTTTAAATTAAATTCAAACTCCTTAACATCAAAAAGCATGAATGGAAAAAAGTCTTCAAATGTTTCAACGTTACAGAGTAAGAAATTTTTTTTTGTATCCTGATTATTTTCACCATATGCTATGTGGTGAAAATTCCCAAAATAATGCTTTATTTTTTGTTAAAGAATACGTAGATTGGTTAAGATTTTTCATGCGATAGTTTTTATACATTGCTTATGAGTATGAATAAATAAAGTAAATTCCACTAATCAAAAATCCTTATATAAACACGTCTTATGTATACTTTTTTTATTTCATCAGGAGCATTTTTTTTAATTCTTCAAATTGGTGGAAAGAACTGGCAGTGTTTCTCTCGGTAAGTAATTAAAACTATCAATGAAAAATATTTTTTATGAAGTAAAGCAAGAAAAGACGTGTGTGTGTGTGTGTGTGTGAGAGAGAGAGAGAGAGAGAAGTTTAAAAAATGCTTCCTCGGTTTGTGTGCCTTACAGAAGAGGATTTATTCAAAAGGAATCAACTTATGATCAAAGTCTCTTGGACTTTAACTTAATTATTCATTTCAAAAGGATTAAAAAATAATACTTGATTTGAAGAATATTAAATGTGGAAAAAATTAACAATTGTTAATTTAAATTTTTATATTTTAACAATAACCTTTTGAGTTATCAGGAAAATATCACAAAAATTCAGTGTCATAAAAATGTAGTTAATGGTATAACGAATGGTAAAAAGACACATAAGTGCGCACTTTATTAACCGCGTGAACACTTAGCCTAGTCGGACCTGCCAACTAGTTGGTGAAATCAGATGTAAATAGCCACGTGTAAAAACATCTCGTTATTGTTGATTATTTGACTGTTTGATGAATTGTTAACTGTGCTCAAATTCTGAATGTTAAAAGAGTTAGAATAAAAAAAGGGTGAATACCTCAATCTGAGAAGAATACCTCTAGAATGAATACCTCAATCATGTATTTCAAAATCCTTTTATTATTTAACATTTTGACTAGATACACTTTTACTCAAAATTTCTCGTTAAAATGTTCAACCCTTAGATGGATTTCTTATAAATAAGGAATAACAAATTTAAATACCACATTCATTCGAATCTAAACCACACTTTTTCCAATGTTAACGCTACTGAAAATCGGTGCGGCTTAGAATTGAAGGTGAAAAAATTCGTTGGATGGAGAAATCAAACACGATAATGACGGTTACAGGTTTATGTATGTATTGAAAAGTTTTTAATATTGATAAAATATAAATTAACTATTAATTTCTTATTCGTTCACATTTTTCATTTCGTAAGCATGATATATAAACAAATCATTTATTATTATTTTTTAACTAAAATGTTTTGATATTCGGGATGCGGCTTAGATTGGAATAAATAGGGTAGTTAAAATACTTTAAAAATTATTTACATCCAATTTTCCTTACTTTTTCATTCATTTTTGGCTACATTCCTGATATTTCTTCTTTAAACAGACAATGTTGCACTAAAAAAGGAGAAAAATCTTTCTAATGTTTCCAATAATTTTGAATTGTAGATTTATTATTTAAAAGCACAACTATTTCCAAAAAGATTATCCGTGAAACAACACGATTATCCTACATATCCAAAGTAGAAATTATAATCGACATAAATATTTGGCGAATCAAAAACTATTACGAAAACTTCATTTAAGAACTTGAAAACTCGTCTATCGATTCACTCTTCTGGAGAAGTGTGAATACATCTCAACTCTGTGTGAATTAACTTTTCTTCCCAAAACTTGAGCACAGTTATGACATCGATTGAAGCAATATGCAAATTATGGAGATTAAGTTGTGAGGAAGAAAATTTTGAAGAAAGCGATAAGCACCGTGACGGAGACAGAGAAATGCAGGAGGAGAACGGACAGACAAAGGATTTAAAACTTCTGGAACTCTGGTCAGTTGAAGTAGGAATCACCAAAATGCAGTGAATAAAGCTGTTGAGTGAAGTGGATGGTTTTCGAATGTGGATATAGCTGTGAAATGAAAGACCAATGCGTTGAGCGATATCTCCCGCTATGTTTTAATGCAGGGGTGGGCAGACTTTTCCAGAGTGCGGGCTACTTCTCATTCTTTCAAGGAGTTGCGGTCCACCCAGTGTCAGTGGCGTGCACAATGGTGGGAGAAGGGTCCACCTATTCGGACCCTCCCTCATAACCATTTTTTTTCCGATTCATTCTAGTCCCATGTATATAGTATATGAAATGTAATTACACTTGATATTTGTGTTTGTTTATTTATTTATGTTAATTATTTATTCAGTAATTTATGTTTTGCTGTTTTTGGTTCCCGACAGTTGAAAAAATCAAAAAATATGTTTGGCTGCGTATTGGGGTATGATACGAGACGTGTAGACCTTGATCCCTCGACCCCTTTCCCTTAAAAATTCTTGTGTACGCTACTGTTAAATGTCGTAGGTGTGAGGTAAGGAAAAGAGAGGTTATTATTTTAACTTAATAATAAGTATAACGGAATATATATACTTATACCTACAGAACTAAAATAAAAAACAACGCTTTTTAAAACCACGTTTAAAGCAAAACGCAAGGAATTACTAATAATATCCCCACAAACCTACTAATATAAAATGTCATACATTTTTATTATGAAACTATTCAAAATACAATTAAAAAAAAACGTTTTTATTTAAAGTTTTCGTTGTTATAATCAGTAGAAGGCTTAGTCTTCGTAATGTCAGCCAATCTTGAATTTTCCGTACATAATTACTTTTAGGCGGTCACCCCAAAATGTCTTGGTGGTCCACCGGTCGATCACGATCGACTTAATGCCCACCCCAATTTTAATGGATATGTTGAGCTCCACCTCACTGGCGTTGAAGTAGATTAATTCATTCTAGTACAATTAAATATTTTTATAACATTCTCAATTAACAGACTTTTTCTTAAAAATAAATTTATTTGCAGACTCCTCATGCTCCACTTTGCATAACATGAGGCTTACAGACGTAAGTGGCAACAACGTTACAAAAATAATCAATGACATAAAAAAACATAAATAAGAAGAAAAAACATAATTAAGAAGAAAAAACATAATTAAGGAAAAAACACAATAAGGAAAAAAAACATAAAGAGCCAAATCTAAAATAAAGGAAGGAGGAAATACACAAATATAAAAGAAAGGAAGGTATCTGTAAAATTTTAAAAATCTATACAGTAAACAAATTTTCTCAAGACATTAAGGCTTTCAAATAATGACTAACAAGACAAAATGGGTGGCCAAGAAATACTAAGCATCTTTTTTTTTAAAATTTCTCTTTTAAACAACAATATAGATTACAATACAACAAGACATGTTCCGCGGTTTCAGCGTCCAGACCACAAGAACAAATAGCATTACCAATTAAGTTAAACCTAAATAAATAGCTCTTAAAATTACCATGTCCTGTTAGAATCTGGAATAACTTAAAATCAGTAACAGATTTCTTACATTTTAGCCGTTGATAAATGGTCGGAAAATTTTTTTAGTCCGCAAGGCTTTAAGTGAGGCCAAGAATTTGGAGTTCCAATCGGAAATAGTTCTTTCCCAAGCTAAATGCTTCCAGTGGGACGATGGCACAGATCTCGAA
>BMAO01002615.1:0-23826 GCA_019973975.1 Trichonephila clavata
AAATCTCCTATCCACAAAAGACATTGTAATGATATTGGGAATGTCATCTCAAAGTGTAAAAAATATATATATATATGTTTATTAAGATTTAAAATTAAAAAAAATGTTTTTTAAGCTTAATATAATATTCTCTTTAGAATACATTAAAAAAGAAATTTTAACTGTCAAAAACTAAATGAAATGAACGTGTCAGAAATAAGCGAAAAGTTATCGGGGCAATAATGACATGTTTTTTAAGTCGTTAAAGCCCAGAACAAGATATTTACTACATTTTTCTGAAAAAAAATTACAGTGAAAAATTTCTAAATAATTCTAAGGAACTGTTTTTCAACTGGATTCATGACTCCGATAGGAGGCAAGTAAACCTGTAAGGGAATTTAAATGAAAAATCTATTTTTGTTCAAAAGAAGACTTCACAGACAGGATTACGACAAATTCTAATTTTATATGAGTATTTTTTTGTGTTGCACAATACAAAGCCTCGATTCATTTACAAAACTATTATAGTATATGCAATAATGAAAAATCAGAAACTCTATTAAAATATACATGGTGTCCAGCCTTAATGTGACACAATAGTTAATTCCCGAACCGTTCGTTTTAGAAATACAATTCCAATTTGAAAAATGTTTTAAAACAGGTAAAAAAGGTTTTTACGTGCTTTTCAAACCAAAAAAAACCATTCACAAAAAATTACAAAAATTAAATTTTTATAGGTCTCCAGGTCCTATCACTTGTATTTAGGAAAAGATGAAGTACACAAAAACAAAGTAAACCCAAAAACTTTCATTTTATTACGATAAAAACTAACCCAGTTATGCCTACATAAATTTGAAGCATCCGAGTTGCTCAGAAAAGGGGGTCGTATACAAATTGAGTTTAGAGAACAGTAATTCTCTATCTACAGAAAGAGCAAAAGAAAAACATCGTAGTAATATTAAAACATGGATTGACCATTTGTATTGCTGTATGGCAAACAATTAAAATTAAATTAAAGAAATACAACTTGTACCGAAAAGATTAAAACAGCTTGTTTTAACAAATAGCAGCAAAATAATACAGGATTTGCCGTTCAAATCATTGCATAATGTGGAATGATCGCCAATCATGAATCAGGGGCTTTATTATAACAGAATGACCAAATTAACTTAAATAATGGTGAAGGCACGAGGTGGCAGACAAAGGAATACGTCTATGACAACTCCCAGTTTTATACAAGCGTTGAACAGCACGGGCAATTATTGTACAATAAGATGGATGTCTTCGAGTGAGAAATTTAATGGCATAAAGTCTTGCCACCTCTCTCTTATTTCGATTGCACTGCCCATAAAACAGTACCATTTCGCAGTATTCTTCATTTGTATTACATCTCGTTCTCCCGTACTAGAATTCGTAATATTAGAATACGACTGTATGCAATTGCAAGCGACTACACAACAGATTTTTAACGTTTGTCATGATCAGGAAAAACGATGCAAATCAGACTGAAGCCGCAGCATATAAGTCTATTTTTTTGGAACTGCTTTTAAAATGTTTTCTTCGTCCAAGATATTATATTATATTTTTTTATGTTTTACACGTACACAGAATAAATTTTATTTCTTAAGTACCCAATTATTGTATTATTAACGTATGCTTTTAAATTCAAAAACGATTTACATAGAGTGACGTGCAAGAGCGAAAGTTTCTTGGCAGACTTCCAACTAATTTCACTTTGGAGACGGCCTCTTACTGGCTTCTTGAAAATGGGCGAGAAAATGGATAAAATGCATGGTTTTCAAAGTTCCATAACTCGGCTAGTTTTTATCGTAATAAAATGAACTGTTTGTGTCTACTTTTTTTTGTGTACTGCATCTTTTCTTAAATATAAGTGATATGACCTGGGGACCGTATAAAAATATTTTTTTGTAATTATTTTTCTAAATTGGTTTTTTGGTTCGAAAAGCAGGTAAAAATATTCTTTACCTGTTTTAAAACATTTTTTCACTTGGAAGTGCATATCTAAACCGAACGGTTTGTGAATTAGCTAATGGGTTACTTTAAGGCTGGACACCCTGTATATAAATAGCTGTTATTCTTTTGGGTATATATAAGTTATCATGAATTCAGGAAGAATGACAAAAATGAAATAGCTAAACTATTTTGAGAAAAGTTGATTCAGAGTGTAAAGAACCGAGCAAAGAAGAAATTGACAAAAAATTTTTAAAAAAAACTAATTTAAAAACAAATACATTAAGAAAATAATGTATATAAGTTTAAAGAATGGGGTGTCAGCTCACACAATAGTCATTTTTGTTACTAGATCAGGTTTCAAAAGTATGAAGAAGGTGGCCAATAGTTCTCACAATGCTTCGAAGTGGGAATTCAAAAAATAATGAATTAACAGCACATCTGTATTCTTGAAATTATAGAATTAACGTCCCATTGGATATATTTTGGTACATATCGCAACCATGCTAACCTTCGAGATAACTCACCAAATTGACAACCCCAATTTCGTACATCTTGTAAACACTGAACTGGCAATCATGTACTGAGTTTCATGTTTCTCCGTTGGCAGAAACTCTAAGCCTAACCCTTCGTTGACATGGCATTCTCGAATAGTAAATGCAAATCTAGGATTTACTGAATTCTTAAATAATAAAATTTAAAAAGTATAATTAGTAATCATAATATAATTATGTATAATGATGATGATTATTATTATTATTGTTATTATAAAGTATAAATAATATAATATAAAATTAATAGCAATAATTAAAATGATCAATTAATTAAAATTAGTCATTCTTTTCCTCTTATTGATTATTGTTTATTTATAATTATTTATTAATTTTCTAATAGCAATTTTTACTACGTGTTCTATATTCCGGTCAGCATATTCCGTTTTTAGAATTCGTGCGGTTTTATTTGATGTTGCTAATATGGTTCTGCGATAGAACGTAAAGTACCCGTATTTCTTATAGTCAGCATTTAATTCTGCAATATTTATTTTTGTTATAATTTTTTAGAATTGAAGAATAAAAATATTCAATCCGTAGAAACTACAAATACTGAATTGGTTATACTTCCTTCCAGCACTCTTGTCAATGTTTTATGTTTTGAATAATAATAAAGCCCTAACAATAGATGTAATCGTCGAGGAATTTAATTATCACGTACCTTGAATTTCATTTTGTTTCGTTACTCACTAAGAAGTCCGGAAATTCTCTGTCTTCTAAGGCATAGTTTGCCTATTTCCCAACTAATAAGGAAATTCATACACTGGTAGGAAAGATTTTAATTTTCTGGGTAAAATGGCGATAGGAGTAAGGTCATGATTAAATTCTAACTTAATGAAAACTTTTAGCGGAAACTGAGATTACGTGGTAGGTTTTTTCCATGTTCAAAAGAATGTGAATAATCATTTTGCTATCATGTATTTAAACCGTTACATTTCCCCTGTTTCCGAATATTTTTTTTTGAAAGCTGATTTGAATCAAAGCATATAATGCTGTTGCTTCAATGCAATGTAGAATTTTACACATTCGTGTATTCATTCGAAAATAGTAAATAAAGATGTATGCAATGGAGAATGACATTAAAAAGTTTATTTTTTAGTAATGAAGTAAAATACTGAAAATTCAAAAGTGAATGACGTCTATTTTTTAAAAATTTTATTATAAATATCTCTCTTTCGGTAATTTTAAACAGTTTCATCTGTCCTGCACTTAAAACTATTTCATATCTAATTATATGCATCCAAAGCATAATTCTAAGGAATAATGTAAGAAAATATTGTGTCAAGAAAAATTTACAAAAGGTTCTGAAATAAATATAAAATGCATTATTTCTGTTCAGAAATGCAATGAATAATGTGGTTTAACGGTATAATAACGTCCATTTTAAGGAAATACGACACCTATTGGCGACGAATCTCGTACCTCTCAACCTTGATCAAGTTACAAGAACTACGGCGGAACTGACACACTTTACTCTCTCCCCGGCGTGAGGATTTCTATCCTCAACACCTTTAAGATGCACCAGCTTTTCTCAACGATGGGTCTTCAGTAAAACTTTGGCTCGGGCCCGTGAATAGACAAAAGCAACATTGGCCAAGATTTCGCCTACACAGTCCGTCGGTTATTGTGACCACACAGCACACAAATATTGCAAAATTTATCCGCCTTGATTTATGGATAATTTATTTCTGTAAAATATAATATTCAATGGATTTTGTAGCATTTTCTTTGACTGCAATTATAGCATATTTAATGTACGATCAGTCAATGATTCAAGTATTACTATTAGGTAACGCATTTAGAATTCAGATGTAACTTTCTTTTCGTTTCCCTACTTCTACATTATTTTAATATTTATTTAGTAAAATAAAGACTTAATGTATGTGTGTGTGTATTTTTATTAAGTCTCGTAGAATTCGGTTTTAGCATCTTTGATACAAATCAACGACGCAGGAGATTCCTCACTATGTATAGAATTCCCTTCAATTCTCAATATATTTCCGAAATCTGTTCCGGCAAATAACCTTACACATGACATAATAACAAAGATCTGCTAAATAAATTCTAGGCAAAGTAAAAGCGAAGCGATTAAATATTCAATATAATAGCATGCATATATGTTTTTTGCATTTATATTATTATTTAAAAAAATATCCAGAGAGTTATAGACGCCATAATGATTTATTCAAAAAAACTTTTCTGCTAAATAGGCAAAGCTAAAATCATTCGTTATAAAATAAATCTTTCAATTAAGTATTTCACTGTATACATTAAGTAAAACCTACAATAAAAATAATAAACCTAAGAACTCTACTGTGTACTTTTTAAAAATCACTAATTGTTGTAGGGAGATGAATACCCCCCCCCGCTCTAACGCAATCAGAATTTTATCATAGAAAACACTTAAGAATTGGGGATATTTAGTTTAATGCTAATTAAAATAATAATCCCCAAAATTTTAAAAATAATCTACCTTTATTTACTGCTTTGCAGTTTCTATCTAATTCCCCAAATTTTTATTTATATATATTACGATCCAAAAATTCAGGGACTCTGCGGCCATTGCTGATGACGAAAGCACGTACCGAAATTTATACCGATTGAAAATGATTTTCCCAATCTTACCCTGCCTGTCCAGGTATGTTAATCCATGTCATGAGTCCGAAACGCACATGCAGATGTTATCTTCTGATGTTAGTTAGCTTTGTTGCACGATCTAAAGAAGATGACTTTTCTTGTACAGATTTGAACCTTAAATTCTGTGAACTCTTAGATAAAACACCAATGGAGGCTTTGGAAATGCTAAGTAAGGCGTATAGGAATCTATTATGATTAGATCCAAGGTTTATAAATGACATCGATGTTTTAAAGAGAGCCGATTATCTATCAAATGCAATGAACGCGTTGGACGAATTTCGACTTCACAGAACGCGGAAAATGTTGCGTTGGTGTCGGAATGTATTCGAAAAGATCATCACCAAACACTTGAACAAATCTCTGAAGTTACACACTTCACGGAGACGTCGTTTAAGGGAATCCATTCGTCATAAACGGCCTCAGTTCTGGTCGAGTGACAATTGGTAACTTCTGCATGGCACCAGCTCATTGATCCCAAATGGGAAAAGAGTTCCTTGCCAAAACTTGTACTAACGCGCTTCCCTTCCACATTCTTCGAGATTTACCCCCGTGTGACATTTGTCTGTTCCCATCAATGGAAATAATATTTACAGGGACGTTGTTTTAGGTCATCAGATGGTGAAAGTTGCATCGCACGCCTTACAGGAAGTTAAGAAAAGGGGCTTCCAGCTGTCGTTCTAAAAATCATACGAACGCTGGCAGAATTGTATCGTGGTCGAAGTGGATTACTTTGTAGGTGGATGTGCTTCGTTGCAGGGAACTATTCAGTGTAAAGTTTTCTACACCTTGTCCCTGAACTTTTAGATCATACTACTTACATGTTTAAATAAATTACTAATACTAATGGTAGGTACTTGTTTTTTTAATCGGATCGGTTCAATATGCATGGGGATTATAATTAAAGTTTCAAAATACTAATCAGAATGACGTCAAATTTGAACGAAAGAAGGGGAATTGAAGAAGGGGGAGGGTATGACATAAGAAAAAAAGTAATTTAAAAATTTAGCAAGAGATGGCGCTGTAAACATCCTAATTAAACAGGGTTCGGCTGGAAATGACAGTGAATCGTAAAACAACACATAAGGTGCTAGTTACACTTTCAACCAAGTGTGCTGTTTAGTGTGCATGCCTGTTCTGCTGTGATACTGTTAGTTAGGTAAGCTCATCCACCACGGCAAGGTCATATCACATCGGGTGGAAAAAAATCGGTTTTTAATTGTCCCGAAGCCAAACACCGCATCAAAAGCATCCATCAAATAGATTTTTAATTTTCGTGAGAGTGGTCCAAAACATGTTCAATATGCTGTCCACTGTTGTTTGCAGCAAGTTTAAATCGAGAAACATCATGTTCCACAACTGATCGAAGTGTCTCCGGGGACACGTTCAGAATGTGTTGCGCAATGCGTGAATTCATTTCATCAAAGCATGCAGTTGGAGCACTAAACACAACATCTTTCAGAGAGCTCCACAGCTAGAAGTTACACGGATTAAGATCAGGTGATCGGAGCGGACAGGCTGTAGGAAAAATGTGGCTGATATCTCTAGCTTTTCCAAAATGCTCTTTTAGTAGCTGCTTCACTGGATTTGCAATGAGCGGTGGAGTATCATCTTGCATAAAATTGATCCCATCACACAACCCCGTTGTTGAAGATCTGGAATGACGTGGTTGCCCAAAAGACACTCACAGCACTGACCAGTGACGGTAAGGGTAACAAGACCAAAAGCACCCGTCTCCTCGAAAAAGTATGTCCCTATGATAAATGATGACGTAAACCCGCAAAATACAGTGACCTTTTCAGGATTTTAGGTCATTCTGATCAGTGGTTATTTTTTACAGCGTTTTGAATCTTTAACTATAATTGCCTGGTATATAGGGAGAGTTTAAACTAAATAGCAGCAATTGTGAAAAAGTAATTTTTTCTTTATAATTACAAATGCTGTACTTTTATTATTATGCATTTTATCTCCATTTTTAGATGAGTTGCTATTTTTATGATTATACAGAAAGTATAACGCAATTTTAGGTATTAACTGTACTTGAAGTGAAGTACTAGAATTTAGAGCAGCAAAAATGATGCTTAAAAAATCGTTTGCCTACATTTAAACAAAAATTCGGATTTTATTTTATTAAGATTAAAATTAATATAAAATAATATGCATTTTATTTTTGAAGTGAAACTAGAGTAAAACGTATGAAAACTTTAATAATCAAATTACTCATTTAATATATTTACTATTTTTTAATATATTTGCTTCATAGTTAGTAATATCTTCAAACTACAAAGGACATAAAACTTTTTGAAAGAAGGAAAATAATATCGTACTTATTTATGTAAAACTCTAAGACACTGTTTTTTGTTAATTTAATATTTATTTTGATATTACGCCTGTGTAACTGAGGGGAAATTAACAGCAACATCTTAATTTTTTTTTACATTGATGTATTATAGTATAAAAATTGTAGCCATATACAGATAATCAAATTTTAGCAATTACTAATAATAAAAATACTTTTTTTCAGAATATTTTAATCGGATAAATATTTCGGAAGATATATGCGGCATTTTTTTAATAAAAATTATTATAATCGATGACTTGCTTCAAAAAACATATTTTGCTAACGATCTATGATCGCACTTTT
The DNA here is from genome assembly GCA_019973975.1 of Trichonephila clavata. Lineage (NCBI taxonomy): Eukaryota > Metazoa > Arthropoda > Arachnida > Araneae > Nephilidae > Trichonephila > Trichonephila clavata. The sequence goes on from BMAO01002615.1 coordinate 7,780, forward strand.
GATAAAACATGCTAATGATAAGAAAAAAAAACAACTTTTTAATATTTATTTCCATTTATAAAATACACTTTTTAAGCAAATGCTCAATTAATAAGCTTTTGAGCTTTTTATACTTAGAGAGCACTAATTGCTTCTCCTTATTGGTCGAATTATAAAAAAAAATACTTGAACTTAGTAATATAAAATTAAATTATCGGATGATTAAATATTTTTAGTTTTCCCTGTTCCTATGAACTTTAAAATAATTATTATTAATATGTAATCTTCTCTATATTTAGTACTAAAGTAATTAGTTTTAAAGTTTTTATCAAAAAAATTTTATTGCATAAATTAATATATTTTTAAATTAGTTTTTTTTTTTTTTTTGCTGTTAATATTATAAGCTTAATTATTCCTTGAATACAAAACAAAATCTTCTTGTGATTAGTCTGAAAAACTGAAACACGTTTTTTTTAAACCAAAAGCTTTTTATTACTAATATTATTTATGTTGGAATTTATACAAAATAATATATAAAAATTACATGTTAATATCTTTCAAATAATTTATGAACTAAATCTTTTTTCAGAAAAATAACTTGGTAAAATAAAAAAAATAAAGTATGCAAAGAAATATTTGCACGTAACAAATTTAATAAAGATATGAACATGCCGTACACTAATTAAAATAGGTAACATAAATTAAGTCACGAGAGCCATCCTTACATTTTCTGTCTCCTTTATCCTAGAAATGATAAAAGGATGGAAAGTGATTCCGAACGAGAAACTTGACTTTATATGCAGTTTTGCATTCTTTAAACTTGTATTCTATGTATTTTACACTTAGCCTTTCATGTGAACTAGATAAATTCACGCTCTAACATATTTACGTTGAAACAATTTTAATTTAGAAAACACAAATTCAAATTATCTTCTATTAAAAGATTTTACGAAAGTTAAGCTCTTAATTTTTTTAGTGAATTCGCACTAAGAAAATGTAAAAGGTGTTCGTATTAATTTTTTGACAACTGTTGAATCTTTGATAATGCTTTCGCTTGTAGAGTAAAATTTACAATGGAACTACCCCTCTATGAAATGTGCTGTTTTCAAATTATTGATAATTTTTCATAGCCGTATAAATCCATTTTTTTCCATGTTTAAGTAGTCATAAATAGTTTTAGACTGCTTTTTTTCTTATCAGCTATTTCTCGAGCAATGAGAGGCTTCCGAAAATTGAACAACAGGTAACCAAATAGTAATTAATTAATTTTCTTTATTAGCAATCACATTACAGCATGATGGTTCATTGTCAAATCCCCAGTGTTGAGCCTGATTTCACAGGCACATTTGTAACCCTCCGAACCTACTCTTGAACCCGGCTAGTTATGTGGGGGAAGTGAAGGACGACTTGACATAATACCTTTTAACTATGCACCGTATTATCACAGACACAATTCAACTAATCAAATAAGATGAGATGTTATTAGAAAGAGTAGAGGGAATTTTGCTGCGAGAGTAGCGAATTCTGTTAAAACTTCTAATCAATTGATCCACCTTTTTTTATGGATCAATCCACTGCTCTAATATTTGATTTACAATTTAGCTATATTACCAATCGTCCTTTAAATATTTTTAACAATTTAAAGCCGGAAACGCGCTATCAATGTAACTAATACCTGATCGGTCGATATCTTTCCTTATCTTCAGCTTCTTAATATTTCAATCTCCTGGCAACTTCGTCTAATCATCTATTCTCTTCTATCTTTCTACCTAGCTAGAAAGCCTATACTACTCGTATATATAATGACCAAAGATGCATATTACTGTTTCTTCTTCCAAAAGGGTTGGTTGTGATTGATAGCCCAATGATTTCCCAAGAGGGTTAGTAGAAGGACGCGTATATATCCGGCACACATTCCTCTTCTCCTAAACTAGCACTCCTGTACCGTGAACCATTGGGGATATTGCAATCCTGCATAGTGGAATATCCAGGAACCTTCTCCAATAAGCCTCGCTCGTTGTTCGTTTCGCAGAACTGGATGATAAGTCAATTTCTCACATAAATGATAATCCTCTAATTACTCTAAATAACTGACATCAAATAGGCCTTTTTAATTGTTTTTACCGACATTTTACGATATCTTAAATAAAAACATTAGTCTAATCCCATAAATTCGATGAGCTTACGATAAATTAATTGTTTGTTACTAATTGGTATTAAAATATCCATTGTAACTTTTACTCTACAAACTCAAAGGCTAACTTGAGCCCATCAAACAAGGTTTGAATTTTGGTGGGCCACAAAAAAATAATCAATATTCATAGAATAGTAAGTTTATTTCGAATATCACGTTTTAATAAACATAAATAAAAGTACAAGAAAATTTTAATGTTTACGTCCTGACACTTGACATCTCTTCTTTGCTGCTTTTTTTCCCGGAGAAATTTTGATATTTTATTACATATTATTGTGTGCCGTTTTACTGGCCGGGCCGCACAAATATTAGTTGGGGGCCGCGAGTTTGACAAACTCCCTAGTATGTTTAAACTACTGATTCAGAAATTTTACATAATGTCTTAAATAAAAATAAATATTTAAGTATAAAATAAACCATATGTGTGTGAGTGAAATATTATATGATATCTTGAACAAAAAATACAAGTTTTAAAGAGGACAAAAGTACAAGGATTTGGCAACCAATAAAATAAGTTACGACTAAGCTTTTAAAAATGATTGAAGAAATCAGAAACCGGATACGCATACAAAATAACATTCTTACAGATTTTTTTTATTGAAACCGGGATTAATCAATGCGTAACAGTCGGCTTCAATATTTACCAAGAATTTCTTTTCACACTTTTATTTGCTCTTGAATTTTTCACGAAGAATATTGTAAATGTGGTAAACTCTAAAAGTCAAAATTTACTTAGTGCTGCTTCTGCGTCTCTCGCTTAATATTAAAGTTTGAGTTCTTAATACTTTTTCGTACAGGAAAATGTCCATTATGTTTAAAAGCATAAAATATAAATCCGTTTATAATACTGTGTTCTAAAAATTTACAAAAGTTCTATAAATGCGTTATTTTTCAATTTGACACATTCAGTCTAAAAGTACTGTAAATCTTGCATTAAAGTGTAAAAAAATACATGAGATACAGAGAACGTATTTTATAAAGTAAAAAAAAAAATATTGCAGTGAATTGAAATATTATGTTCTGTGGATGCTAGTGAAAAATGAATGTCACAGAATATTTATACAAAACACTATACATAAGAATATTTCAGTTTTATACATTATTCATGTGTATCTGTGTTTATGACCAAAAGGAAAATAGTAGCCCCAAACTGAGAAATTTGAAAGAACTACGATTAAAAGATTAGGTTAAGAAACATTTCGTTATTTATCCATGCAAATTTTCAATTAAAATTTTAAAGATTACTTTTCAAAATTATACATAATGTAAAACAAATTTGGTATCCCCTTGAACCTTATATGTGTATGGTAACTCTCCAAACTTTATACTTAAAAAATGAATCTTTATTCTTTTTTTGGAATATGTTATGCAAATCCTAAATTTCCATAACCATTTTTACCTTTAGTGTGGTGTGGAAGTTAGGAGAAGGGGGTACCAGCTCAGATGTCGTCTTCGTCACCTGGCCATGGTTCAAAATTTCGAGATCTGTCGTTAACCTAGTTGTCAAGGTATTGAATTGTGACAGGCGTGTAATGAGTTCGAGCACAGCACCACTAAAGACCCGCCTTGTAGGGGTGCGATGCACGTTAAATATGTCGAGAGTTCAAAGTTAGGGGAGGTGTGCCAGCTCAGGGGTCGTCCTCGTCACTTGACCATGCTTTAAAATTACGAGGTCCGTCTCCCAAAGCTCTCGTGTAGCTCAACAGTGCGACGTTATTGTTCACTCACACACTCACAATAACTTTCATGCAGCTTTACAGTGCGGCCTTAATATAATTCTAACTCTAACCCCACAGCATTCTGAGATTCCAGAAGCATTTTAATAATTCATTTAAAATTTATTTTTAAATTTATTTTAGAAGCATTTCAAGAAATAACCGAAATTCTCCTATGGACAAGTTCTACTTTGTAAACAACATTGAGTGGAACCCTCGTTTACTTCCGGTGTAATGTTAATCTATGGGAAAACATCGAAATTCAACTAAGTTTTTCAAACTTTTAATGCAAGTTTTTGAAACTTTTTTTGTACTATATGGATAGAAGATGTTCTGTAGATTTCATATTCAGGATTTTATAGTATTTATTTCAGTATCTTTTCTAAAATACCTTGTTAATTTTTTAGCTCAAAGCAATGGAGATTTTGCATTAACCGGAAGAAGAAAAGGGTACTAATGACTGTAGCGCCCCCATAGTAAGCTTTACGGTAGAACTTGTCCATTGTATGGTGCGAATGAAGGAGTCACAGTTATATTATCGTCACACTGTAAGGCTTCACGAGAGCTATTGTTGATGGACTTCATAATTTTGAAGCGTTTTCAAATGATGAGGTCGACATCTGAGCTGGCACTTCACCTCCTAACTTCCACACCAACAGGAGGCCTCGATAGATTTAAGGTGCGTCAGCCCCCTCTACATGGCGGATCTTCAGAGACACTAGGTTTGAATCATGATTTGCCAGCAATGAGTCCATCACCTTTACCCCTAGGCTACTACAGCCACATTGTGTGGTGACGTTGAGTAGTGAATGAATGTTGAGAATACTATTTCAGGAGAAAAGCGCTTTGCTGCTTCTATTTTATAACTCTTTATTCCTAAATCTGTTCCAGGTATAAATATTTTGTTTGCTGATCACATGGTGATGAGTGCTACAGGATCTGACATTTCTAGCTTGGAGGGTGGGCTTCAGTTGACTTTACACGTTCTTTACATTTGGTCTTACGAGAACAACGTGTCCATTAATACTGAAATAATACCACCTTTCCATTGTTTTCTCTTAGTACTAAAAACCATGACATCCAACTTCTTTATGATAAAAAAAAATTCTATTTCGGACATTTTTTTTAAATAAATTTATTTGCAAAACTCCACATTGCATAACATGAGGCTTTCAGATGTAAGTGGTAACAACATTAAAAACAATAATAATGACAAAAAAAAACATAATAAAGAAAAAAAAATTAAGGAAAAAAAACATAAAAGTGCCAAATCTGAAATAAAGGAAGGGAGGAAATACACAAATATAAAGAAAGGAAGGTATGTGTAATATTTTAAAAATCTATACAGTAAACAAATTTTCTCAAGACATTAAGGCTTTCAGAACAATTGACTAACAAAGACAAAATCGGTGGCCAGGAAATACCTAAGCATTTTAACTCCTTTTTAAAATGTTCTCTTTTATAACAATATAGATTACAATACAACAAGACATGTTCCGCGGTTTCAGCGTCCAGACCACAAGAACAAATATCATTACCAATTAAATTAAACCTAAATAAATAGCTCTTAAAATTACCATGTCCTGTTAGAAACTGGGATAACTTAAAATCAGTATTTCGGACATTTGACACTGTTTATCTGGGCATTCGCTTAGACCCTAAATTAACATGGGAGAAAAATATCGAATCACCTGTTGATAAAGGTTACTCAAGATCTAAGCTGCTGAAGTGTTTAGCTGGTGTCACTTGGGGCTCAACTCAAGATGTTTTGTGTGTACAGTCTATAAGTTTTTTTGTTCGATCTGTAGTTGAATATGGAAATGAGGTTTTAATATCTGCTTCAGATTCTGTTAGAAATTGGCTTAATTTTTTACAAAACAGCATGTTGCGTTTAATCACTGGTTGGGACAAATCAAACCCTAAAGCTACAATGAAACTCCAGAGAGATTTGGAACCTTTGAGTGAAAGAAGTCAAAGAGTTGCCCTAAACATTGTTGAAAAAGATCTTGAGAAATTAAACAACTTCCTAAATTATTATAGACCCACAAATGAGAGATTAAAAACCTATAAATCTTTCCTTTCAACTGTTCATGATCTTTATGACGATATTCTTATGCCCAACCACCAAGTTTTCCCACAGGAATTTAATCCCATTATGATCCAGGTTACGTTAGAGAGCCACCTGGATTTTGTTTGGAATGTTGGTAAGCAATTTTCTATATAAAGTTACTTATAAAAAAGTGCGGCTCTTGCTACTATACATTGGAAATATCCTGTCTAGAAATGGTTCCATGTAAACACAGATGGTTCAGCAGAAGATGGTATTAAAAATGGTGGTGCTTTCCGTGTTCGTTATCCTGTTGGAAAGTATTGTAACAATTTTGTAAGGAGATAGCGGCAATATATAATTTGCGATCGATAAATTCGAAAGCCATTCTTAACACAATAATGTGTTTTTTACCGATTCTCAAGCTACCATTTTGTCTCTAATAAACTCAACGTATAACGAAAACGCACTAGTTAATTCCTGTAGAATGAAATTAATTAAACTTGGGAAGTCTAAACAAAGTATTGACGTCCAGTGAATACCAGTCATTGTGTCATTCCTGGATATGAGAAAGAAGATAGGTTTGCTAAAGCGGGATCTCTCTCATGTCCCAAACTGACTCTCATTTTCCTTTGCATTAAAAGAACCATTTGCAGTAAACTGCAAATTAATAGAGTCTCCTTGATGCAGCTGCAGGTAAAAGGTGGAATATCGTGCTCAACAAAGTGGTAGAGTCTCCAGTTCCCTTCCTCGATCTATTGGAGTTGCGAGCTCTCGTTTACTTACTGGACATGATTGTTTGCAGAAGCTTTTTCATTTTGCATTGGAGTCAAGGATTCAACTTCTTGCCCTCTGTGTCGCCAGGGTGAAATGGATGGTGACCTCCTCAGGCACGGCCCTATTGTTTTAAAGTTTTTTGAAGACGCCTCTGGAGGCTAATTTTAATTCTTTTTAGCTTCGTCGTCATTTTGTTGGGTTGCTCGTAGACTAATGGCAGAGATGCCAAAGATGGGCAAAAAATGTTGGGCAGAATGTAAGATATGAAAATGTTTTTGATAATTCTGTCATCATTTTTTATTGTCAGTAAGAATTACCGCAAAATCCGGCGTAAAACGTGAACTTTTAACACAAAAATAAGATCGAAGTTTAGGGATTCGCGTTATACATCGGGTATAGAAACGATAACTTCAAAAATAAGATAAAAAAATGACCTTAAACATAATTTGAGTGCGTGTTTATGTGTGAACAAACGACAGAAGGGAAAGGTTCTTTATTTTTGTGCCCATTGATCGGTGAATTGGTTTTTTTCATTCATTTTCTTTAAAGATCAACGTTTAAATGATTATGCATTCTTATATATTTAAATATGAGTATAGAAGATTTAAATGTCAGTTAATCCAATTACTTAAAAAATATTTATGTGTAAATTATTTTTGCAGATTATATTTACATAATATATATGCTCATATGGTATTCACGCACTTCCACAACAATGTCAACTTTCTAGATAACTCTCCACCCTGGTTCTCGATATGTCGTATGCTCTGAATTGGCAGCCATATGCTTCCTTTCATAATGTCACCAATACCCTTGTGATAATACATAAGTACCGTTTATATAACTTATATAAAACCGGAGACTATATGTACGGCTAGGGAAACTTATGGGGTCTTAGGGGTGTTAACTTTTTCTGAAGGGCTGAAAATATAAACAATATTCAAATACATATAACTCTTTTAAATTAAAATTAAATAATTCGAATCTTGTACACATTATTTATAAAGAAATGAGGCTTCAGAAAAGTATAAAATGTTTAAAATATAATCACAATTTTAAAAATTACAAGCATATAAAAATTAGAAATTTTTTTATAAGAAATATTAATTAAGTTTTTCCGCCCGCACGCTATTTTCTAAAATAGTAGCCTTTGATGCATAAAACTTTATGGAATTATAAAATGTATCATACTCCTTAAGCCCTAGTAAATTAAGAATAATATGTCTTTTTTATTTCAAAATATTTGAAAAATATTGACATTTTTTAAAAAAAATTTTTAAATATAATTTCTTTTATTTTTAAAAAAATATAATTTATTATTCTATTTATTTAAATTTACTACGGTGTAATAAAGATACATTTAACTTTATAAATCAACTTATTGCTAGTAATTAAAGCTAATACTTTTGAAAATAGCATGCACGCAGTAAAACTTAATTAATATTTCTTATAATTTTTTTTTTATTTTCATATGCTTATAATTTTTAAAATTATGATTATATTTTAAACATTTTACACTTTTCTGAAGCCTCATTCCTTTATAAATAATGTGTAAAAGATTCGAATTATTTAATTGTAATTTAAAAGAGTTATACGTATTTGAATATTGTTTATATTTGCAGCCCTCCAGAAAAAGTTAGCACCCCTGAGACCCCTTATGCCTTGAGAGTTATTTACTTTTCTTAAAATCTCTAAGCAAACAAAAGGATAGGGTTCGTACTTTTTCACAATTAATGCTTTTATTTTTTCGTAATCTCTTTGTTGTCATCATTAATGCAAACCAAAATGTTGGCAACTATTTCCCCAATTAACTTCAATAAAATTTCAGATTTTAATTTTTTGGCACATTTTTGTGCTTAAATGCTCTTTTTTACTAAATAAAAAAAAATAGATACCGTTTCGTTATTTCTTGTCTTCAATCTGCTACACATATAAGAATAATCTTTTTTTTTATCGCTTGCTCTTCTCTCTTTAACTCTCAGGAGTTGAATAGAAGTGAGCTGCATGGGGCAGTAATATTTAAATAACTAAAATGAGATTTTACGGGAAAGAGTGTGCGTTAAATTTTTATTAAAAAATACTCGCTTGAAAAGTTTTCACAACAATACTAAACTCGCGTTGCCTACCCAAGCACGATCCCGACTGTACCCGAATTATCGTAACGCACCGTGCCTGATTCATTTTTCATTCTTCAGCAAAACGCTTCAAAAGAATTTATCCCTTTAAAAAAGCACAGGAATAAAAAGTTTTCAATTCAAAACTAAGCCCAAGTTTCCGATTCGAGCAAAATTTCCGACCAAAGACGAAAAATACCGATTACCGTTACTCACCCAAACCTGACTCTCACTCTGCAGCAAAGAGCGCCTAAAGAAATTATCACTTCAAAAAAATTAGACATCTATATACATCGTGGTAATATAATTTAAAAGAAATGACATATTTAATGAATTTAAAAGTCTACAATTCTCGAAGTGTACTATTTTTTTTTAAAGGCTGGAACAAAATACCCCGAATTAATGACTTCGAAACATAAAAGAATTACTTACATACATTTTAGGTTGCTTTGTGAAAAAGGGGTGCGCGTTATACGGCGAATATACCTAAGAACTAAGAAATTCAGCTTGAACGTATAGGTGCACATTATGCTCCAGTTTTTACGGTACTTAGATTCCTGTGATGATTGCCAAAGATTTTGTAATGGTTTTATTCAAAACAAATGAAATGCTTAATGGAAATAAAATTTCCTTGATTCCTTCTTTGTTCAATCTGATGATAGGAAAGAAATAAGAAATTTTTATATAATTTTAATAATGTATAAAACCAAACAAAAGGAAACACATACTACAATTTCCAACTTTCATTGCTCTTGGATGAATATTGTATTGTTGTTAATGGTTTAAAGAATTTTTTTAGTTCAAATGTGGGTCACCAAGATCGGTTCTTTTTTTCCAACTGTGAAAAATGAACTTTCGATGAAATTATTTTAAGAAATGTAGACAACATTTGTTGTTAACAATTGTTTTCTGTCCTTGTAAATTGTCTAGTATGCTAAAATATCTTGATTTATTTGTGTAATTTATTTTATCTTTGTAAAATTATGTGTATTTATTGCGTATATGTGTGTATTATCTGGTCTGGGACACGGCGTTGTTAAAGAAATTAACCTTAATAAGATTAACCTTATAATAATCTTAAGGTATCCGACTACCCTAAAATTGTGAGTTTTCCAAAAATTGACAAATATTTTAGGATTTTATCTTATAGACCATTTTATTACCTTTACAAAAGTATCAAGCTAATTATTTCTCGTTCAACAGAACCAAAATACAAGTGTTTTAGTAAAATCAGATGTCAGTGCTTTAAGCAAGATATGACATACTTTAAAACGCGTTTTACTCGAAATGTGTTTTTTTTTTAAAATGCTCAAACAGGGACAGCAATTGCTAAAAAAGTTTTGAAAATAATTAACTGAAACTTTTTGTATATGTTCTGTACAATAGTAGAAGTGTTTCAACCTTCAGATTTATCAATCACTGTTTCATTACAAAATGTGCAATTCTTTACGTTAATATAATCACTGTTATTTTAAGCAATTTCATATAGTAACTGAGATAAAGTGCTCTAGTTTTTGTAACAATTAAAATATCTCTTATTCTGAAGGTCATTTCACAAACTAATAACATAGCAACACATGACAACTGAAAAGTTTAAAATTTGTTCATAAACTTTTGGTACAGAATGGGCCCCGTTTATGTAATTTTTTTGTAAGTTTTTACCTATTTTAGTAATAATAATTTCTTTTTTATCTTCTTAATTTTAGCATATTTTGTTAAAATGAACTATACAGATCTAAAAACCACAAAAAATCCCCATATCTCCAATTTTATTAAGAAAGGTTATCGAAAGTATAAGAATACCTTAAGTTTGATATGAATAATAAATAATAAAATAAATAAGCTGTTTAGTATTTGCTTGGCAATTATGCACTTGGTAAAGAAATTTTAAAAAAGAAACTAAAGAAAAATAAATAGTCGTTGATTTAAAACGAGTATTCAGGCAAATTTTTTATGATTCTCTGAAAAATAATAATTTAATGTTTCAATAAAATAATTATTAGATCTTCTTTATCACAGACTAGTGAATCAACATAATTGTTTCAAAGCAGAGAAAAATCTCAGCAACTTAAGACAAAGCGCAAATAAGCAACATCAGAAGACTTTCACATTTGTTTTTCTGTTCAAGAATTAACTCCTATTAATTAAATATCTAGTCATCAGCATAAAAAAAATCACAAAAACTGTTACGGGCAAAAGATGCAATTAATTAAAGAATGCAGACAAGACTTCGTTAAAATAAGGGTAACAAGCTTATACTTACTGAACGACGTGTTTTGGATGATCGTAATTACTTGTGTCAGATTGCTTACTTAGCAAATTTGTTTCTTCTAATTGACATTTGTAAGCGTGTATTTTTACACCATTTCTTTTGGTAAGTTTAGAGTGGAGAAAACTAATTAAAACATTTGAAGTGAGAAATTACATGTTAAAGAAATTAAAGGAAAGAAAATATCCTGTAGCATTGAATTCGTCTGGATTTTTATAGTTAAGAAATGAGAAAACCAGAAATAACTTATGGAAATTACACTTATTTATTTTTATGGCAATAGGAGGATGGGAAATATGGTGGGAAGTAAAGTGTATTGCATTTTCAATGCTTACATTTTAAGAAACTTTGTTGAAAAAAAAATGTGTAATTATAATCCCAAAAAAATAGTGTCGAATTATAAATCGTACACATTTAATTTTGTTAATAAATAACATCTATATGGCTTATGCCACTAAACCTGAATAAATCATAAGAACACAACCTTTTGATAAATTATGCCAATTAATTCGTTTTTACACCCTTTTATAAGCATCACTTGTATGTAACGGGATCTATGAACTCAATTTTTACCCACTTTAAAAGGTCAGATTAATTCAAAAATTTTGCGCACTTGTCCAGGATAGATGATAATACAATACTTGAATAATTTGTTCCATTGCCTGATCAGGATCATCAGGATTAACGATTTCCCATTTTCAGATCCCATTCCGCATCTGGCGACTCATTTCAGATCCCATTTCCAGATTTTTTTTTGAGACTCTAGGTAGACTCCTTGTGCGCAAACAAGTATAACACAAGGCTTATATATATATATATATATATATATATATATATATATATATATATATACAAACGTTAAGTAAATACTCAATCAATAGTGGTAGGAAGTTTTAAGTACAGGGATACAAGCACAAATGGGAACTAAAGGTAAAAAGAAACAAGAATGGATGCAAATTCAATAAATACAGAACACATTACAAGATTGCTTGCATGCAAAAACGGAGACGTTCAGTAATTAAAACTATACAATGGTGAAGGTTTGGAAGCACATTGTGTGATCAGAATAAGATTTTCAAAGTACAAATGCATAAAAAGCATACATACAGCACACAAATACTTATATACATATACACACAGACAGATATATATATACGCACTTGCAAATACACACACATATACAAACACGATGAATAAATATTAGCAAACACACATAAAAGATTACAATCTAAATAACACGGATAAAATGCTATTAATATATGCACAAAACGATGTAAAAGAAGATTCCCACTGAACAAAGGTAGAGAAAGGAGGTAAGGCAATTCATGAGAGTGCATCTTTCGGAAAAGAATTTAGTACAAGCAAATATCAGATGCTTGAAATCCTGGACTGTGTCACTGGAGCAAGAACACTGGTTAGTAGGCGACAAATCGAAGCGTTTCAAATAATCATTAAAGTTTCCATGCCCAGTTAGAAACTGGGTGCGTATAAAAATAGGATGAAAGTGCTTAGCCTTTAAACTTATTAGGTATTGTGACCACAAATTTCACAATTTTACACAGACTTTCCATCTAACGCAGTGCTTCTCAAACTTTCAATGCTGGCAACGTAATTTTCAATCATAATTTTCATCGCGCTCCCCTTCCGTACAATAACAATATATAGAATGTACTAATAATATACCATGACGGAAGGCTATAATACGACTCTAAGTATATACCGCACAAATTAGCAAGATAGTGTTAAATTTTCTATATAATTTTGTATATAACAAGCCCATGGAAGTTACTAGTAAGTTTTAAACCTGTTCTTAACTTAGTATTGATACATAATTATCAAATATATTGTGTAGTCTGATACATTTATAAGTATATAACATCAATATAAGAAAGTGTGTCAGAATGTGTTTTGCTTCTTTTTAGTAAATTGGTAATATTTTTTTAAAATCTTCTATTTTCGACTTTTCGATATGCTTCCGCCACACTCGTACGATTGTCACGCCCCCTCAGTGATTTCGCCCCACAGTTTGAGAAACACTGATCTAACGTGATCTTATACAGTGGTACTATTCAATACAGTCACAAACAGAGTAAAACCTTCGCTAGTTTAGTAAAAATTAGCGTAGTATGAGAAAATTTTGTCACCTAAATTTGACTCTCTATAAAAAGAAGAACATTACATACTACCCTTAACAAGTTTATTGAAAAATGACCCATTTAGTTAAGATTTCAAAATGGTACAACATTTTCTTCTTTTCTATCCATAACAATTATTGAATTTTGTTTTTAGAAAACGACTTCATTTCAAAAAACTCAGTCTTAAGCGTGTAACTCAAACTAAGCAATAAAAATAAAACGCGAAACACATTTTTGCAATACTGTAATGAATTAAGTATTCCAAGAGTATGTCTTCGATAAAAATTAATCTTTTAAAAGTGATGGCTTGTTGAGTCATAAGTTCAACAGCTAAATTTTTATCTTCCATTGCTTCAGCACTCTTTTGGCACAGTTCGGCTATGTTTTCAATTAGCTTGAAAGAAGAAAGAAGGCAAACCTTTCGAACATTTAATTCATAAAAGTATTACATAAATATTTTTCATTTTATTTCTGAGTTTATTGCTTAGTTTCAGTAAGTGTGTGTTTCATACTTAAGAATGTGTTTCTTGAAATGAAGTCAATTTGAAGACAATGCTTGTGCATTAATTATTAAAGATCTATAAAATAATTTGAAAATGAAGGCATAGTTACCTTTTGCCGCTTAAATACGATTTATGCCTTATCTGTATAAATGCAGGAATTAAATAAGGTAGAACGTCGTTTATCCGAACGTTTATTATCCGGGGAGTCAAATTTCCGAACCAAAGTCCGGATATGTTTTCAAATAGTGCAATGCTCCACAGTTGTTTCGTGTGAGACCAAAGGTGATGGTAAACCCCAAGGTGAGGGATATTTGGGGAATTTCAGTTGTGTGATTTGGTATACATCTGCGCGGAATATTAGGTAAGTTTGTTTTCAAATGAGGGGGTGTATACGTGTTCTTTTGTTGAGTTTTGTTGATGTAGAAACCTGGATGGCATGCCATGCAGAAGACTGTGAATTTCAAATGCTAAATGATGACGAGATTGTCACTTCCGTGCAAGACGAGGACAACAACAACGAAAGTAGCAAGGGTCCATCAAATGCTGACGCGTTTCTGTGTTAGAGACAGCTATGGAGTGGTACGAACAACAATCAGAGTGCTGTCCTACTCAACTACTGCTGCTCAAGAGAAAGAGACCTTGCAGTGAAAAAACGAAGGTGTACAACGGTACAACGAAAAATAAGTGATTATTTTTCACAATCAAGTTAAAATTGCGACATTTTGCACGTATTTTGCTTTTTCTACAAGCACGTTTCCCGCATCTTATGATTTTCAATATTTGTATTGTGTCCAGTATCATATATTGCATGGATCGCATTCGATTTTCGGTTATCCGAACAATAACGTATCCGAACGGTGCCTGGTCTCAAATGATTAGGATAAATGACGTTCTATTATAAGTAATTCCGAAATCAAATTGCATCAATTTATTTTCCCCGATAAAGTATCGTCATCACGGGGAAATTTTACCCCATTTCCCTTAAAACATGTCGTAAGACACGAATATTCTTGATATCACTTTTGTTGAGGCTGATTTCCGAGTATATCTTTTGTAATAAATTCCAAGCTCATTTATTCATAGAAAATGAAAGTTGTAACAAATTACTTAAAAAAAAGAGGCTGTTAAGAGCCAAATATTTTATAAGTACCTTCCCACGTGACCTGCATTGGGAAACACTGTTTTAGATACTCGGGTTCGTACAAACTCCACAGAGAAAGGGAATCTGTTTTGCATGCACATTTATAATTTTCATTTTCTCTTTTTAACACGCTTTTATAAGCTTCATTTGTATGTAACGGAATATTTGAACTCAATATATTTTTTCCCATTTTGAAGTCAGATTAATTCGAAATTTTGCACACTTGTCAAGGAACGATGACAATACAATAATTATCGGATTTTGTTCCATTGTCCTGATCAGGATCACCAGAAATAACGATTTCCAGATTTGGCGACTCATTTCAGATATGATAACTACAAGATTAAGTTACAACTTTAAAAGCGAGAAAATGTGCGTCAGCAATTCTTACCATAATGTAAACAATTGTCTAGTTTTTCTGAAAATGAAATAAAAAAAAAAAGACTTCTCGTGCATGTGAAACAAAAAATAATTTATGTTCTAGCTGCTAAACTCAGATATGAAGTCTGTTTTTCTAAATTTTCTTGTGTCAGATCTGTGGAATGAAACATCATTCATTGCCTCATTGTTCCAAACAGCTGATAATTGATTCAGAAGTCACTGGATTAATGAAGTTTCAGAGATAATATATTGAGCTCTTTTTAATGAAAAATATCACTGACTTAACACCTTCTTTCGCATGAAATATTTCAAACTTAGCTCTTCCAGATTTCCTTCAGTTGGGCTGATCCCACATTTTGTAATTTAGGGCTTATCGACGCACTGATATGATGTGACATTGAATGTTCCAGATTTTAACAAAATGACGCATTTAAGATTAATTCAGCAATGTTTAAATGATAGTTTAAAAAAAAACTAAAAATATATGTTTTTATCGTAGATCGAAATAAAAGAAAAATAAATTATAGTTTTAAAAAAAACTAAAAAACACGCTTTTATTGTTAATCGAACTCGTAAAAAAATAATTCTTAATATAAGAATGAAATTCTTAACGAGAAAATTAAAGTCATTGTGGTAAAAGCGTGGGGGGCTTTATACTACAGTTGTACACTAACTCAGCATTTCGGAATAGAACTAATAAGAAATTATTACAATTGATAAGAGCACCCCACGCTTTTACCGCAATGACATTAATTTTCTCATTAATCATTTTATTCTTATGTTAAGATTTTT